>JANEHU010000769.1:0-280940 GCA_027563435.1 Nasonovia ribisnigri
AAAATTAATTCCCTAAAAAAAAATTATGATTAACATCAAATTACTTATAACATTGATTAATTTAATAATAAAAAAAATAATTGTACTTACATAGTTATTGTTTAGTCTCTTGTTTATTTTATTCCATATTAATTTATAAAGTCTTCAGATTGGAACCAGTAGCAAGAACCTATAGGTACCAGTGTGCAATATGAATTTGTATTAATTACTTGTCAGATTCAACTGTCTAGTGTCTAGTCACATTATTATAGTTCAACGTTATTTTTAATTAACTATACCAATTTTATTATTTGCCACTGAAATAAAATCAAAATATTTTAATTGTAGTTATAGATATTTTTATTAAAAGTTAATGGGTACTACTAAATTCAATTGAAATTTGAATTAAAACAAAATTTAATTTCCTAAAAAAATTATGATTTACATCAAATTCTGTAGAACATTGATTTATTTTAAAAAATATTTGTACTTACATAAATAATTGTTAATCTATTGTATATTTTATTCCATATTGATTTATGAAGTATTCAGATTGGAACCAGTATCAATTACCTATAGGTACCGGTACCAGTATGCAATATGAATTTGCATTAATTGCTGGTCAAATTCAACTGTCTTGTGTCAAGTAATATTATAGTTCACTGTTATTTTTGATTAATTATACCAATTCTACTATTTGCCACTGAAATAAAATCAAAATGTTCTAATCATAGTCTTCATTTATCAATAATATTAATCATTTATTAAAAAAAAAAAATCAAATTTTAGACTAAACTTACCAATAAAGTATACATACAAATAAAGTTGTCGGCAAAGTGTGAAATTTAATTCTCATACATAATAATGCTGATCGGATAGAAGTGTATAATATGCATATTTTTAATTAAATTTTAAACTAAAATAGGTACAACATTATTTAAAAAATGTAAAACATTATCAAAAAATATGCATTGGTTTAAATTTATATTTTAAATAATACACATAATTTAGTTATTACTTAAAATGTTTTTTGTGTTTAAACATTCAATGAATAATAATTAATATTCGAGATTCGACAATTAATTTATTTGACAACTATTAAACTAACGTAAGCAAAAACCACATGTTTTCAGAAACGACAGAAACTGTTTACTGTTTACCGTTTCTCGTTTACCTACAAACTCTTAAGAGATAAGACCGTATACCAAGAATCAGTAACCGGTGCTATATTATGTAACCATAATGGTAAAATGTTATTATCATACTTTAAATATGATACTGCTGACGATTCACTCGATGTTGTGAGTGGGGACAAGATAGGAAGGTCCAAATCGTGTGACCTTTGTACTTAATAGTTTAGGATTATAGGATTATTACTATTATGACAGTTTGGGTCATTAAATTGTGATATAATTTCGTTTTGACTTCTGGTTTTTACTGTTGGGTTTGATCAATTGCCCAGTAGCTGTAAATTAAACGAATATTTAAGCATAAATAAGTCACAAACGGATTACTCAAATTAAATTCTGCAAACGTTAAAATTATTTTTTTCAGAATGTTTATAGATTTTCGTTATTGAAAATAGGTGTTGCCATTTGAAAATCGAAAGTTGATAGTGTTTTATCAAATAAAGAAGGGACTCAAAATTATCAAAATTATATCAAATTGTAAAACAGTAAAACCTAGAAAATTTAAAAAAAAAATTGTCTTAAAATTCCTAATACTTACCGAGATATTGACTGGTCCATGATAAAAGAATCACCCTGTATATGACGGCCGTTTGTTCGAGACCTCACCGAAACAAATCGATATCCATTACCCGTCGCATCTTCCCCGTGGTGACAACTACAAATAAGCGGGACAGGTAGTCGTCGGGCGAGAATAATATGTGTATACATATATTACATAATATTGTTAGGTGCGTGGTAAATACCAGATACATATAGGTACACCCGTTGTTAGACACCAGTTGCCGGGGCATGCCGTGCTGTATAATATATTATGGTAATATGTGGTATACTGGTATTTACCCATAGCGCGCTGCCCACAAGTCCGAAGTTTTTGACACAAGACGTCTCAGACACAACGACAACATTACAGTGTGTCGGCGATAATAATAATAAATATTTATATATTATGCGGTTACCTTGCTCATATATACGTCGGCCTACCACCGCTGTTACAAAATGTGTAAACAATAGGACTGGTGGTACCCGGTGCTTTTAACTTATACCAGAATACCGTGATTTGGTAAACACTATAGTTACCGAAAATACCGCGTCTTGATGAGCCAAAATTACGTCTATCTAGAAGAATACTTGAATTCTTGAAAAAGCAAATAATCTATACAAATTACAAATTATTAGATACAAAACTATTGTTATAAAAATTGAGCCATATAGAAACACTTAGGTTACATAATATACCCATAAGCGCAAATAGGGAGGGGATTTTCAAAGACTTGATTCAATCTACTCCAAAAATAGTTTAGAAAAAAAATTAACGAAGTACCTAAATAAAATAATAGAATATAGTATTTCGGTACCCATACCTATATAATATTATGATAACATATCATTAATTTTGTATATTGTAATTTGTCAATCTATGTTTTTTAAGTCATATTGTTGTTTTATGAGGTCTGAACTCGAATTTTCTTCAAATTTTAAACGGTATTTACAATGCACATTTTGCACTCAATAGAACTATACAATAAAATTATTAAAAGGGTTTCTGGAAAAAATACGAAAAAATAAGAAGTGGCCATCGGCTATGACGGTGCTGGACCTATAGGCGTCATCTGTCCCCGAAAATATGCTACTACGTTACTAAGGATGTTGCACTGCATATTATAACATTAATATACCGTGGTATATAAGTAGAAGCCATGATTTTCCCTTAAGGTTAGGGTAGCGGACAGTGGTACCAAATTACATTAGGTCAATAACCAATGTGATATATTTTATATATCTATTAGACAAGCAGTATTCGTAAAAGCATACCAAGGAGATATAATTTTGAAAAAAAATAATAAGTACGCGTAGACATTACAAAGTTTGTGAAGTGATAATATTTACAAAATCATTGATTAGCAACACATAAATATTATAACGATCACCACGACGGTAACATTTTGCGTAAATCATTTATAGTGAATAAATTATGTATTAATAGATGGTAAATATCAATAATATGATCGATGGTTTATATTATAATAATGGATACCGATGACGTATGGATAAGAATGATAATGTAGCAAACTTTTTCTTTTTTAACGATTCAAAATATATTATTGTCTGGTACAACGTAAATGCTATCCAGTAGCAACATAATATATTATCATACCACTGAGTGTTGTAACCGTCAATCTCCTAATATTATATTATATTAATGTTTTATATTTATCGTTTTACAGATAACCAAGTTGAAAATTGACAGCAATCCTTTTGCCAAAGGTTTTCGGGATTCGTCAAGGCTGACCGAATTTGAAAGGTAAATTTAACTTAACGACTAAGTACTAAATCACTAATATAATATATAGATATGACTGAAGCTCGTGAATAAAATTTTGGAATGAAGGAAATTTTTGTATCAGAGAGGACCTTGTAACTTTCGTAGTTTTCGCCGCATAAACCCGTAGTCGTCATGTCAAAAGAAAATTAATAATCTGGCGGATCCATAATTAAAATATATATATACAACGAAATCTACCCCCCATTCTCACAGCTTCGTAACTGACTAATTTAGTCGACAAAACTTGACTGACTAAATTCGAAGCACTCACATAATATTATGCACCTATCATCTCACAAAGTTTCAATTAACCTTCTAAAACTTCGGTGATTGCCGAACATTTTAAACACGAGGTCAAATATTGAATTAGAACCGGATTATATATAATTTTTTTTTAAATATAAAATAAATATTCAGCTGCCTAAGATTTTTTGGGGCAGTTGCAAAAAAATTAAAAGTTCGAGACGTCGCTGCTTATAAGGGTGTAAAGGTACATAAGCATTTATATTTTACTCGTTATAAATAAATAATTAGATATATGTATAGTTCTAAACACCCTTAACCCACAACCCTCACCAAATCTCGATTCCTCCCGACTTACACCTCGGGACGTCCGTTGACTGTTGCAGGGAAACGATGGAATCGATGTTGAGCGAGCACCACATGCTCAGAACACCGTTGTTGGACCCAGGCGGTGGTCTCAGCCAGCTGACGGCCGAAGAACGGGCTGTGCTGGCAGCCAGGTCTCAGCTGTTCCTGCGAGCGGCAGCGGCCGCGGCCGCCGTGAGTGGCCCTTACGGTCCGCTGTGTGGTATATACAACGCGGCCGCTGCGGCCGGCGGCCAACACCTGTGGAACCAGTGGGCGTCGATGCAGGGCCCGGCTGGCCTTTACCAACAGTTGGCCGCGGCCGGTGGCGGAAGTCCCTCGGCCATGGCGGCGGCCGCCGCCGCTGCAGCTGCCGCAGCTCACCAGCAGCAGCAACAGCACCATCACCATCAACAGCAACAACAACAGCACCACCACCATCACCAACAACAACAACAACAACAACACCAGAGCTTGTACCAACAACACCAGGCGGCGGCGGCTGCCGCGAATGGATTCAGATTTTCGCCGTACTTGGTGACGCCGCCGCAGATGTCATTGGTAGCGGCCGCGGCCAGATCGCCGTCGCCGTCCTCGCCGGACACAGCCTGTTCGTCGGACCGTTCGCCTCATGGCGGCGGCCACCGGACGACGCCTCACTAACAACCGGAAGCATCTATTTATATTATATATGCGTTATAGACCGGAAAAAATTCGTGTATTATATTTGTATTTACCTTTATGAATCTGTAAAAAAGTCAAGGGAAAAAAGTCCAATGAAAAAATGACTTAAATGTTTATTTTATTACAATTTTTTTTCGAATTCTATTCATTCAATGTTCTTTTTTGGACTTTTCTCCCAGGAATTTATTTCCTTTTATCCTGTAAAACGTCGGACCTTAGAAATGGGTCTGTAATGTGTAATATAAAACAATACAATAGTCAATATTGTGTGTACAGCGTTTTCCGTGTAATTCGGTTTTTGCTACGACGCTCGACGACCATCCAATATTTCCGGTTTCCTATAGCTGAAACTCGCCGGAGACAGGTCGAGTGGAGTCGTTAACAGTAAATCAATCACCGATGGATGGCATGACAGATGGCGTTTCACCAATGTACTTAGGTATGGCGAGATTATGCGATTCCGGTCCTGATGACGGAAAACGTTTCAAGTTTCTTTTTTCTTTTCAATTTTTAATTTAATTTTTAACGTTATTATTATTATTACTATTATAAATATATATTATATACATCAACTCGTCGATGGATAATTTCCCACATAGATGTGAGACTTGATATGTCTTTGCGTTTTATTCGTTTTATTATAATAATAATTATTATTATTACATTTCGAATGTTCGCCGCCAGTCTTTTAAAAGATGACCTATACAGTAAACACATACCGTTATTTCGTGCTTGAGATAATATTATCAATATTGTCGTACGTTGCATAACGTTCAACAATTTTACCTACCTATATTATACATTATTATTGAATATTATTATTATTATTATTATTATGTTATTATCATCATTATAATTATTATTATTATGTTTTACTCGCACCAGCGTTTCGCGTTTCCACCGCCAGAATATTAAAATATTATGTGCTTGTGTCTGTCTATACCTATTATTGTATAAGTACGTCATATTATATAACACATAACTAAATAATATTATCTGTATAATAAATTCGTATAATATATTTTATGTAATATGTTTACAAATAAAGCGACGCAATTGAATTAATGATTAATCGATGTATTGTGCACTTGCACACTTTATATTATTATGATAAAAAAAAAAAAATACTATAACGTTATATAATATTATAATTTTTCGTACTCTAGTACTTACCTACCTATAAATGACATAAGTTGGTCATTTTTCCAGTGGCTTCATTCCCATGGGTCTTCAGACCCGTTAACGAACCTACCAATTTCCCTATTTCCCAAGTGAGGAATTAATGTTTTCCTTTGTCTTTACTAGCTGTTTCTAGAGACGGTGTTTTTGTATAACGAACACACGGTCAAGTATGTTGAACACATCCATATCTGTGGTGAAAATTAAAACATAATTAAATATTTATTCGAGATGATCACACATTGCAAAAAATGATTTTAAATAAAACATGTTTCTCGATCTATTAATATTTAGGTAGTTGACTTATTGTTTTGAGCAAAGATAGTAAAAAAAAAAAATAAAAAGTAGGTTTCAACATTTTTCAACTTAAGTAGCAAGTCAGTATTTTTCTCTATATTATAATCATATATCAAATTTTTATAGTTGAATATAATATTATTTCCTAACTGTTAACTTAGCGTTATGAACGTTGCAAGCTTATCTCTTCTAGTTTACTAACTCAACAATAAATAATTGTTGTCATTAACTTGATCGCCTTTGGTTAATATAATATATATAGGTACCTACCTGCCTCGGTATACCCACGATATTATAAACATAGATATATACCTATACTATTCGTTTCGGACGTTAATATAAGTTTTCGATTTTTATTGTCATTCGATCGTGCGTCATCCGCTGCGAGGCGACGGATACACGAGGAGACGGTGACAGTAATTCCGGAGATGGAAAGAGAAAAATCAAATTACTGTTGGCCGCCGTTGACGATAATTCGTATCGGAGATTTTGCGCGCTATATCCCTCCCCGGCGAGGAGGGAACATATTATACGACTAATAGAATCGAACCGCATCGGCGTGCGTGTATCGGAGAGATACAATTCAATTTGTATCGGTCGGCAAACGATATTACCAATCTCATCAATAAATGCCGCCGAGTAGTATACCTATATACCACGTGTGGGGTTACGGGTCACCGCGGTAAACGAAACGTTACTGTGGTCAGACTTTTATGTCATGTGTGTGTGTGTGTGTGTGTGTGTGTGCGCGTGTGAGTGTGTAGTTGAAGAAGTTTAATAAATCATGACACGGCACGACATCGAACCAGTGGCTCTAAACCATGAATTGCACCTCGCACAGTTTTAGCGAAACACCCACTTATTTATAAATGCGACAAATGGCGTATAGGTACAAGATATACCACATACGACTTGCAGCCACGACAATCAGAGATAACATTGTAAATCCATGTCTTAACTATTTTGTATCGTAATTATTTTAAAGTTATACGTTCAACATTTTCCCGAGGTTTTCATTGCATTACTACATTTTTATTTTACAACCAAAGCAGAATATTTCCCAGATGATTTCAATAAATACAAATTTAAATTCAAACTAGTACCAGTTAATAAGTTACAATTAATAAATTATGGCTGTCGGTAATTATGACCTATATTTTTTTGGTTCCTCAATCGCCATTATAAAATATTTCTACCGTGTTCGGTTGTATAATATATGTTACAAAAATATTGTACACTATTAAACATGCCACAATTTGATTACTGATAAGATTATAGTAATAAAAATAATACAACTGCACGTCCGTCACATTGAATCCGAAACACCTCCTCTTTCATGAGTTAATTAAACATAGTATACGAAAATATCAATAAATTAAAACACGCTCGTAGGTATACGCTCACTTTAAAAGCCAAACTCATCTCGGCCAACGCGACGGGTTCGACGTGGCTTGTGCGTGCGATATTTACGACTTGCCTCGAGGGATCACGTCCCTAAATATGTATACCAGGATACGCATATATAACGTATGTAGTAGTTAGTAGTAGTGGCAGTGGTAGTGGTGGTAATAGTATAGGTAACTTATAATGCTATAACCCAGTATGCACCTGTATGGTAATAACATGTACTATTTGGACTAAAATAATATATTGCATTATTATACAGAGCGATTATTTTAAAGGCAAACGCACAAATTCGTTTAATCGAAGAGTATTAACGTTTTTGGAAATATTATGTGGTTTTTTTTTAAATGATTTAAGTTATTACAATACAAAAGTTTTGAAAAAAAATTAATATTTTTACCTTTTTTAATTCAAAGCAGATTAGGTATATATTTTTGAAAACTTTAACCAAATTAATAATATTTATATAATACTATGAAAAAAAGTCCTCTAATGTGTATATATCATATTATAAATCTGGTTATCTGCAGTGTATTCTATTCTGGAATTTTTGCAATATACTTGCAAGCCAATTTCGTGTTTTTTCAATATTTATTGTCCTGTATTTATTCCCCATTGATTGCTGAAAATACAATAATATTATGACTATAGAATAATAATTATTAAGCTTTTGGATCCAACGAGTACAGTTATACAAATATAATGCTTACCGATAAGAAAATTCCAAAAAAGTGCCAAGTGTGTACCGCTGTGATGTATACCTACATTAGGTGGCGTGTCCAGGGGTCACTGTAATAGATGTGTTAAAATTCAATTCAATGATATAAAATCATATGACCATTAATTGTGTATGCGAATAACGATTCTGAGCTAAGATGCGGTCTGTCAGTCTATATTACTAATAAGTATATCTATATTGTATTATATTATTGCTATTAAGGTAAATTATTTTACTATTAGACATTGGTATTACGAAAGGTTAAATTAATTTTTGCATTTGTAAAGGCGTTCTATGTATAAAGTATAATAGTACCTATATGTACTATAAAAGTATGTATCAAGTACCTATAAATAAAAGTTTTAAATTAAAAAAAATTAACTAAAATAGTTAATTATTTGTTAAATTATCTAATTTTGTCTAAATTAAAAATTGAAATGTCTAAAAAAAAATTGTTTATATATTTTTTTAGATATATTTTGGTTACAGTATGTACTACTTATAAGAAAACTTGTTTTACATTTTCAATCATTAGCTATACAAATTGAGCAAATTATAAATTTTTTATCACAAAATAGTTTGAAAATTTTAGTGATTTCGACGAATTATTTTATCATCATTTGAATATTTTAAACTCTTATAAAAAAAAATCGTGCACCTTTAATGTTTGGAAAATGCTATTATAAACATTTATGAGTATCTTTGTATTAAATTTTCAATGCTTTTATTCTCACAAAAAAATTTTCATTGATATTTATTTATAGTAAAAAAAAAAATTAAATGTCTATAAATAGCTCAAAAATCGTTTAAAAAAAATTTTAACTTCTTTATGTATGCAACATTGTTGTATATAATTTCATTAAAACTTCAAATATTCTACGATTATTAAGTTTTGAGTTATACTAAAGAAAGTTTTGCGTGAAAATTCCCAGTTTTCCTTATTTTTTTTTGGTTTTTCCCGAGACTTCGAAAATTGTGAGTGACTACTCTTCCTTTTGACCACTCAAAGTACCATCTATATTCACTTTCTTACCTGAAGTAGAAAATCAATAAATCGATGCATTTTTACTGCTCTGAAAAGACGATAACAAAGGAAAAACACGTAATTGTAAGATCAATACATTTTCTTCACTCAGAATTTAAAATTATAGTTTACCTTTAGTTTCGTATGTTATTGATACGAACATTTTTAGCTAGGACATCAGCGTCATCTAAGACTTTCAGAAAAAAAAAATGTAATCTGATTCCAAATATTACGTAGTATGTTTAAATGTTCTTTCAAAACTACTTATAATAATATTCGAAACCGTTGACCTTTCTGCGTGCGCTCTACAGTGCCATCACCCATTCCGTGCAGCAGGTACGCATAATAACATAATTTTAATATTAATATACTTTCCAATCGATACTGATAGCTGGTATACTGGTCATGGCGCAGCGAACCTTTTGAGGAACTCGATCGCAGCATAGGTACTCAGACTCCACGGCTGTGGCTTTAAAATATAATGATACTATAATATAACAAAGTAATAACATTATGTAGGTAGAATTGTCTTATCGTGTTCAATAATATATAAGTGAGAAAAAAACACCTAGCACCAGTGTATAACACCCGCGATAATAATATTACAGTCTGCTCGTTCCGCTCGGCGGCAGTCATAATTCGAAAACCGCGATTTTATCACGCGATATTAATATTATTATTCGAGTCGGCGACGTCGATATACCATTATAATATTATATATTATCATCATATTGTACAATGCACGTACGTCTGGATCATGATTTTGTGCGCGCAATAAAATTCTGAGCTAAGGACTTGTAACGTTCTCGCAGATAATGAATCTCGAATGTCACAATAATACAATTACGAATTACGTGTCTGGTTGTTCCAAGGAGTCTTATACCTGGTTGGTACTTGGTTACGATATGTAGAGGAGATGTGAAGAATATGGAATACCATTTTGATCTCCAGTGAAAACAATATTCTGATGTTATTGGAAAACCATTAATATCATGTTAAATTAAAATTATTATAGAATATATCTTTTTGATTCGTTAGAACACTTCAAGGTACAGACCGCAGGTGTTATATTATAATATGGTACCGATATCGAAATGTACGCTTGCACCGTTTATATTATTATAATATCAAGGTGGGCGAATAAAAGTAACCTCGTATATAACCTCACCACCCTCGTGGTGACGTTTTTAGAATTTTTGCACCCCCATCCGTGACGGGCACACAATTTACGCCTCCTCTAAATCGAATTGACCAACCCCTGCTTATTTAATACAAGATTACAACCACAGTAGATAGGTTCTTTCGGCGTTTTCTAGACATTTTTTCAACTTGTATAGAGGTAGTATTTTAGTCCATCAATAAATCAACTGAAGGTATTGATCGTTTCAATCCTCATTTGTATTTTATTTTAAAAACCGACGTGACTCCCTCACGCCTAAATATTTCAACAGCAGTCTTGACCGCCACGTATGATGTCAAGCTTGTCCATCCACCGCCCTAATCGACTATATACACACAATAGGTAGACATAATAAGCGTTAACTATAACAAATCTTATCACGTCGAACATAATATAATATTGCAGTATAATACGCCTAAGTGTAAAGGAGCCCCAATAATCGTCGTCCGGCCGGAAAGCGCTGTGGGAAGTCCATGGGATTACCGTTAGGTCACCGTGGTATATACCTGTGTGCGTAATGTTATTACGGTAAACCGCTTGCGCGGGTACCGAATTCGACTCGTGCTCGGTCCAAAGAGTTTTGAACAATGTGAACAATATTAATATTATATAAGTAGGACGGGCATCGATATATATCGGCGCATTATACGCATGGTGTAGTTGTGAGTTTAGATAAATAATATTTACGTGTAGATACTAGGTTTATACCATATACCATGTACTATGTACATAAGTTGGGGAGGAAAAGACTCCGCGGAGACGGGGATTAAGCACAATTCCACAATGTATACAGTAATATAATGGTATGATTGGTATTATATAACATTATCGTTCCACTGGTTCGATATTATATTATTATTATTGTTTAATACGCACACATAGTCCGATGTTATGAGTTTGCATCTCGAACATAGTTTACGAGGTATCTTTGCAGCTCGGACCTCTAGGTACTTAGAAATCTCCTTTTATACATAATATAATACACCAATGTATTATATAACTTATATTTGGCGTTGCGGTCGAAATTTTCCCAAATTATATACTATTATAATATTAATATGAACATAATATATTATATAGGTATTTTAGGAGACGCGACCGACGTGTATAGCTATACACGTAAGTACGTAACTTGCTTAAACTTTACGACTTACCGCGTGTGACTTAGAAATTGGTATATTATAAATTATAGGTAGTTCAATTTTTAAAAATTGTATTTGTAAACAAGAATTGGCTTTAAAGCATTACAATATTTTGTACAAAAAACGTATATTTTTAATTTAATTCTAGGAATCCAAGTTAACTAAAAATTATTATGAATTACAGTGGACAGTGGTTGTGGTGACGTCTTTTTAAAACCCTACTTATAAAAATATATTAATTACAAAAATAAGTTATTCCAACCCCTGCAGAGACAAATACAGCGAAATCACTCCGTATATCATACGCTTGAAATTGCATTATGTGCATACCTGACGACGACAACTCGTTTCGACTAGTTCAGCACAGAATATTAATTGTACATTAATATTACAAATTATAATCGTAAATTTGAAATGATTCAACGATAAATTATCGTACTTGAAAAACAATTTTGCAGTGTGCATGTCCATCAAAGTATTAAGTAATTTAAACTTAATATTATATGGGTAATATAATATTGCGTTAACAATTTTCAATTTAATTTCAACCGTTATTGATTAATATTTATTTGTAATTTACTAGCACTATTGATGGGAGTTGCCAGGAGATAAATGAATTCGAAATGGGCAATCCGGCTGTTTAGAATTTGCAAATTAATATTATTATTTTTTTATCGTATATTACAAGTTTCTTTGCCAGCCACGCGACTATTAATATTCGATTACCTACTCGAAAAATACGTCAATATTTTTTGCAAAATCTGATTTTAGAATATTTATTTTGGCTAGCAAAAAAACTTTTAAAATTCACCAAAAAATACAAAATTAGATTCGTAGATTCTGAAAACCAATTTTCAATAATTACTTTCAATTCATTTTCAAAGTATTGACATGTTTTTAGGATAAACCAAAAAAAAATAATAAAAATATTGATTTGAAAATTCTGAAAACCAATTATTCGAAATTAGTTTATAATTATTTTGAAAACGATTTGACGAAGTGAGGACCCCCCCCCCCTGACATATCAAAATCTGTCGAGTATTAAATTCCAAGTAGAAATAAATGAATAATATAATATATGGTTATGATTTTAATATTATAAATTGCTGGTAAGAAGTTCTAAAATAGGTATAATAACTGGTTCAATCTATAATTATATTATAAACTTTCCTCGAATCGTCAAAATATTCGATTATTTTTTGGACTATAATCTTCAAGTGTCAACCATACATTTTTGTATTTTACATATAATAGCTTAAATTATATTCTACTAATTTTACGACCTATCTGAGATCCCAAATAATATGTGTGCAAAATTTGGTAATAATTGTTCAAAAACTAAGTGATATATATATATATATAAGCGTTGGTAACCCGAATAATATCTGTCATAACCGACCTTCCTGTCGTTTCCATTTTGATTAAATTGTAATATTTTCAATTTTTTTTTTTTATTAAAATCAATCATGTATATTTTTAGTATATGAATCTCAACCACGCACTACGCCTCTAATATATAAAGTGTTTTTATACGCATGCTCACATTATTTGTATGCTTAAATTATAAGTACATAAAAATTTTGAGTTTTGGAATTCTTAGTAACAAATTTTTAAGTGAAGACAAAATTAAGACAATATTTTAAAAAAATTGAGATTTTTGTACCACTCAGAATGATTATGTAACAATACAAACTTCTGTTTTTTCAGCAGATATTTTTTTTGAGAATTTTGATGTACCTAAATCAAAATTCAAATGAGTAATTTTTGAGTTATAGAACTTAGTGTACTAAGGATAATACGTATATGATAATGGGTAAGGTAGATATGGGTAGGTATGGGGAATTAAATGATTTGAAAATATAAGTAATTATTAATTACTATTGATCTATAAATATAAATAATTTTAAAAACGGTCCAAGTATAATAAATATTAAAACATATACATATAAAATTACATAATATAGTTTATATTTTTCTAAAACCATTTTTTTATAGATTAGGTATACACGTTTTAATAACTCAGAAACTACCCATCAGAATATTAAATTAGATACATTAACGTTTTCAAAAAAATCATCCACTAAATAATTTGCAGAAAAAAAGGGGGGGGGATTCCATTTGAAAAGTAGAAGTTTGTATCGCTACAGCATACTCCTTAAGTAGTACAACAAATATCAAGAATTTGAAAATATTATCTTTATAGGTATACTTATTTAGGTCACTTAAAAGTTCTAAGAATCAGAATTTGAATAAATGTACTATTAAAGGGAAAAATTAGGATTGAGCGTTATAAAAAATCACCCTATATAGCCTTTACATATTCAATTTTACATATTTTTATAGAATTTCTTTATTAGCCTAAATAACAAAATATTATGCAATACAAAAAGTTATATCCAATCATAATAACTATTTTATTATCTGTTACTAAGGGCAAGTATATGTCTTAATAAACATTCGATTTTTGTGAGCCGAAACAAAATTCATGTGTAAACCAGAGCGACTCCCTAAATGGATTGAAAAACGAAGTTACAAACCCTCCCCGAGTTTCAAGAAATCTGTTGATATAACTTTTATTAAAAACGCTTTTCTTTTTTTGATTCTATAAAGGATTTTTTAATACAGACATTATATTTATATTGCTGTTAAAACTATTTTATTGTTTGAAAGATTGCCAATTTTTTTTCAACAACTATAGTTAAACCTACCTCCTAAATTAAATTGATCTATAAATCAGCTTTTAGGATTGCTTTTAAGGGTGCCCATCTAAAAGCGCATCCTATAGGGGTGGAAAGAGGCCAAGTACATTATACGTCCATTGAAAACCATTATTTAGGCTCTTGGTCGTGTTTTAATTTTTCTTGCATTCGACCACAGTTTTTTTTATCATCAGTAAACGGATAATACTAATATGCGGACAAATACCGCACGGAATACGTTTCAGCACGTCCAATGTTCAAAGCATCGAAAAAAAAAAGTTTCATCAATGTTGTGATTAGAAATTTTTATAATAATATAATTGTTAGCTTAGAGCATAGCCGTATCCGGCTATATACATGATTATAATATTATTTTCATAAAAATATGAAATACCACTGCAATATAATTTTTCAAATAGAAATACCAATACGTTAACACCATGTTTCTAACATAATTAAATCGTGCTTGTTCGATTAAAGTCAAATGTATATTATTATTAGTCTTTTAGTGAACATTATACGATAGTCATAATAATTTTGTTATAGGTAAGACAAAAATAATATTATTGATAATTTATGGAATTCCTCTGGAATTATATCTGCCGTTGAAATTCCAAACCGGTGTATAATATCGTGACATCGTTGGAGCGGCGTCTCCTATATCAAATTACACTGGAAACATGCATAATCCAGTACATTTGTTATGCTTCCACTTTAATAAAATAATTAATATCGTACTACTTCAATACGAGATGTAAAACGTCCAAATGAGATGTCCAGCGCATCCGGTCACTGCAGTTGTATATACATATATATAATAATAATAATAATAATAATAATAATAATAATATTATGTTCATTTGGAATTCGAAGGCATAACCAATAATATTATACATATAAGTGACTTAGCAAAAATGCAGGAATATTACAATGTAATGGCGTGCTGTATACGTATATATCAACTCGTGAACTTAGGCTGCTCGACTCGGAGAATATTATTTCCTGTCATTGGGTTTCAAATACCACTTGATAAATTTGCATGCGTACAATGACGTGATAAAGTGCATTTGTTTTTTCAAGCTCATGCAAGTGCAGGTAACTATAGTGTAATTATATTTACATAATAATAACTATAATATAATACAATATACCTGTTTTCACTGTTAAAATACGTCATTATTAAGTTTAGTCGATTTTGTAATAGGTAGGTATCTTGTTCTAACCTAAACTAATATTACTACACTAAGAATTTTTAAAAATACTAAAATATAAAATATAATTTTTTACCACAGGAAATTTTAAAATTAGTTGTACATCCATATAAAAATTGATTTTTTTAACACTTATCTACACTAATTGTAAACATTATTAGTTATTATTTATAATATTTTAAACATATACCTATTACTTTTTATTTGATCATCGTCTATGCTTCACTTATCCGAGACGAATTCGTTCACAGAGCCTCTGAGGCATTTCCCTTCAAATGCGGGAATAATATATCACGATTCACGGTGCTCAGAACAGTGTAAGTATTTGTTCATCACCCAAAACTCAAATGTCAATTATATTTTACACCCTCGAACGTCATTTTTTTGGCTGAAGCGATTTGTATAAAAAAAGTTACCACTTTACCTGTAGTATTTGTTTAAGCAACATTGAACTGTCAAAAAAATCATTTATTTTAAATACCTACGCGATTTCTTATCTAACTCAAACGACTAAATCTTATTCAAAACAACAATGACATTTCGACTTCAGTGTTTGGATTATGTGGTATATTATTATTTACCACTGTCTTTTGTTCGTTATGTTAAAAACATTATTATTAACGCGCATTCGGCCGTATCGGTTATTGTCTGCAATTCTAATCGCTTTGTTATTTTAAATGATCACGATGATGTTGAAGACGTAAACAAATACTTCGCGGACGAAGGTGAAATGAATAATAAATACATCGTGCGATTAGTCATTACTTTTGACAGGTAAACATTATTATTTATTATTAATATTTTAATACTCACATATTGTGCACACTTATAAACAGCGCGTGTACCTAGGACCTAGGTAGGTTCATTATTATTATTAAAGGTGTATATTATTATATGTTTATTCTCGGCCAACAACTGACTGAACGTCTTGAACAATTGGATAAAAATATGCATATACTGTGTGGATAACAAAATAACGTATTCAACCACCCGAGTGAATAATTGTTATTTGAGATTTTGACTGCAAGCCACCAGAGTGATTTGTGTCTATTGCAATTATATAATAATATATATTATGCATATTAAATATTACTTATACATATTTTTTTTAGATTTTAAAGAGACTTTTTTTCGGTTAGAACAACGAGTGTTGCATATTTTTCAAACTCAAATCCAATTTCAAAGTTTTAATTTGGTCGAAGAAGGGCTGGAATTTCGTATGTTTAATTTTTTTTTTTTACTTTATAAAAACATAATACATTGATAGTTTAAAATAATTGAGTATCAATATCAGGTTTACATAATATTATATTCTTATAGTTTTTGTTGTACAATAAACGATGGGATTAAACGCACAAACGAATGGTAAAGTTTGGTATTGAAAATCGGTGGTGGGCGGGTTGAGCATGTCCCCCCTCCCCTCAAAAAGTTGAATAACTTTGGAAGGAGTTGAGTTTTTTGAGTTTAATGACATATTTTTGATTTTAAGAGAATATTTAATAGTTAATAGTGCATATTTTGATAGGATAGTTTATCGAAAATTGAGCACTTTGAGGTAAATATTTTTCATGAACCAAGTTCAAATTGTGTTAAATTTGAATGAAAAATTATATCTGTATTGGCTGTATATTGCTATTTTTTATACATGTAGACACCTACCTACATACAAAATTGAACCAAGTAAAATAATTAAAATAAATTAAATGTATCAGGTATTAAAAACAAGTACTTGAGTTGCTCTATCAATATGTGTGACATAAGCGTTAATTTATTAAAAATAATTCACAAACTTATTTTTAACTGATTTGAGTTAATATTTTTCTTATTTTTATAACTTTGAACTTTTAGAGTTAAATATATTTGGCTATTAAATTATTAACTTTTAAAACTTAACGAACTGAATATTAGGTATACGAAATGTTCATATTAATTAAGTCAACTGACTCGAGTTTTTCATTAATTTTCCCATCTTTGGGCTGCACGCGTGGGTACTTCTATAATAGTATTATAACGCATGTTATAATATAGTCATATGTGCACAGCGCATAAAAGGCAATCATCTTATACCTACATACATAAGCATAATAATATATATCTGGTATTTTTATACCATGCACACGGTACCTGTTTGAATGATATAACAGCGATGTACACCCCGGGGATGGCGCTCAAGGACTTGGTGGCATTTATTATGTAACTTTATACATACGACGTGTCTGCAGATGGCTGTTTATATACGACACGGGTATGTGCAGTGTGTGTATATACGTATACATACCTACTGCCTATGTAGTATGTACATAACATTATACGGAGGTACTTGAGCATCATTATTGTAATGTGTAGGTATACATGTTTAATATTATGCGTTAGACGCCCGGGTAAATATAATTTTAAATAATATCACGTTTTGAAGAAATATATCACGAGACCATTTGTTAATATCAACAATAAAATAACAGACATACACACACACACACACACCAATTCATTATATTATTATTATTATTATTATTATTATAATAAATGGTAATAAAACTCTTGACGAAAATCCTGGCGCACCCGAATTACTTTTTTCGTAACCACCCGGCCGTAATATTATGTATATAAAATAATATAATATACCATGCCGAGATCGCCAGATACCGATAGGTAGCATGGTAGGTACCTCTACACACGCGTTCTCGAAACAAAAACAAATCGATCTTCGTGTGTCTAGCGATGATAAATGTTTTTGTATTACAATATAATATTGTTGTGTACTGACATATCACTCCTAATATATTATTATAATATTAGGTTATTGTTATGTTTTTTTTTCCTTTAAGAGATTATATTATTACAATAGTTAACTAGGTAGTTATCCTTTTAAATACTCAATTATGTGATTTTATTTTTAAAATTACAAAACATAAAAAAAATATCCCAAGTGTAGAGGTATGCTAAATTCTATCGCCACATTACATTATATTGTCTAGATATTGACTATATTAACCTATTCACGAGTATAAATACTATATTATGATGTATTATTATACTATTTATACTATCTATTATAATCATACGATTACTAAAAAATAACGTGCCTAATAATTATCGTGAACAATAATGCTTTGGGTGAAATATCCGAACAGTTGCTTTAAGAGACAAGTTTGAGACTTAAATAGTCTTAAATATCTACTTACTTTATATTATTTAAACACTCATTGGAAAATACATATAAATCGTTTGTTATCCAAGTATTTAAATATCCATGTTTGAAATGCATTTTAAAAGTATTTTTAACAAGTTTTTAAGTTAGTGCGTGAAATAAAAGAAAAACTGTACGATGTAATCATCTTATAATAGGTACAATATATCGATAAGTTCTTGGATGCGGCATTTTATTACAGCGTCGTTTTATTAATAACATAAATAATTCAAGAAGCGATCAGCAAACTGCAGTATGCGACTTCTTGAACCACCGTATTAATTTTATCGTCATTCTTTTATGGCCTATTTCAGTAATTTTCAAAAATCATTACCAAAGATATCGATGATAACCGATGTCAATAACTCATTTTATAGAAAAACGATTCGATTTGCCGTGCACATAATGAAACAAACGAATCTCTCCTGAGAATATATATATAGGTCAAACCGGTAGTACATATATATATTATAATATATGTGCACGCGAGTGTGTCCTGATCGCTCCAAAACGGCAATATACCTATATTATATTTTTATTTACAATGACCATCGATCAATCAATCCAGCTGTCGTCCTGTGTTATATTGACAACGCTGTGGGATTAGGAATCTGTCCTCCGAAAGATCCATTATATAAAATACATGTTAAATGCGTATATATAACACCGAACATGATAATAATATACTACAATGCTATAGGTACATCTCCTATAAAGACTGTATAGCAAATAATAATAATAATATGTGTTCATGTGTGTGAGTGAGCTATATATTATTTTAGTAGAATCAAGTTGGTAAGAAAAATCAAAAATTAATTGGATTAGTTGAAAGTTTTTCTGAATTATATTTTACATAATATATCCGCATTTTGCGTATTTTATTGAATTACAATAAAATTATGAGAAAACCATAAATGCTTTTTGTAATAACATTTTATAAGATGTTTCAAAAATAACTTATGTTAATATATTTCATAAATTGTTATTTGTGCAGTTGATACATATTACTTAGATATAAAAAAAGATTTATTTTGAAACACATTTTCCGTATTGCGTACAAAAATCTATTACTACTTAATACTGCACTGCAGTAACTTTTCACGTTGAAAAATAACTCGTCAAGCGTTAAGTTTTAGATTTTGAGTGGAGAGGAGCTTAGGTAGGTATGTTGGTTTTCGACAAAGTGTGTTTTTTTAAAACTTTTGAACTCTGTATAGTTTCTGGATTTGTTTAACTATACCGCTTGTAATTATAGTGCCCGTTTGGCGTTTACCCACATCGGGAGTCCTTTAAAAGCTACCACCGTAATTTGTATTGATTTGAATTTAATGTAGGTAGGTAGGTATACACTTATATCCCTAGCCTCGCACCCTAATTAACTGGAACCCGCAACATTCCTAAAAACCCTTGAAAAATCCATCACCCAAAACATAAGTATATATAACCCAAATGGTTTCCATCTTATAGTTATCACGAAACCCAAATAATTTTTTTATTCTGTGTTAGAACACCCGAATACCTATACGCACAGAATTAGATACCCGAAACTAAATGTTGTGCTTAGCTTAGCTTAACGAGTTAACAACTTATAGTTATACTATAAATTAAGTTAATTTTAATTGAAATTTATTTCTATAAATTTCATCTTTAATGTATTTAATTTTACTGATTTTACCTAACTTAATATATATAAATAGTAGCTTTCAATTAAATCCAAGTTAAGGTAATTTATAAATACTAAATATAATTAAAAGAAGAATTATTATATTATTGTCAGCATAAACCAAGGTTATTCAATAAAAATAACTTATTTTAATTCCTTATAGGCATTTAAGAATGATATATTTATTTATTTATTTATATTACTTTAACCTAGTTACAAAATATCATGAAATTTGTCAGTCTAGTCGAAACCCTAATAGTTTCCAGTGCAAAGTCTTAGATTGAAGTTTGATTTTAAAATAAAAATATGTTTCAAGACGAGACTATCAAACAAAATAATAATAATATTAATTTATACAACGAAATGTAAAAAGATCAATTTATTATACTTGCACGCACATATTCCTACATAACATTATATATGTAATATGTATTATAATATAAAGTGATAATTCGAAAATAAATACGTCCCCCTTTTAATATCGAAGTTTAATGACTGTTCTGATACGGTGTGGTTGTGTATAATATTATAATGTGGTAAATTACTATTTTTATTTTTTTCATTTTTTTTCACGCCTTGTTTCGCCGGAACATTAAAACCCGTTGAATAATTTTAACTGTGCTATATAATTATACGAACCCATACAATTTACATGATATTCAACTTTATATATATATACATAAGTATTTGTACATTACAATTATTATTATAGTAATTTAGCAAGAGATTTTTACCTAGATTTGAAGTCTCGAAAAACAAGTTTATGGCACCTAAGGTAATTAATCAAAATCACAAAAATAAAACGTGTTATCTAGAAACTAAAAATTACCACTCATGAATAATAAAAACAAAAAAACAACTCAATATGGAAGTAAAAGTAATACCGTTGCTTTGGTACCCACTTAATGATAACAACATACCTATAACATGTTCTATTATACGATAGCGATATTAATTAATCAACTCGTTAAGTTTGATCGATGAATTACTGACACACAGCTATTATACCTATAATGTAATATATAATAAGTAACGACGCGTCTAACTAGATTAGATAGTTTGACTGACGGGTATGGTATAATCCAGGGATCGGCAATTAGTTTCGAAAGAAGTATGAAGGATCTGAAAGAAGTCCGGATAAAAATTGTATATACCTACTGCAGGCAGTTGGTTGGTGTATATTTATTTTTTTAATAAAACTTAAATATTTTTATTATAATTAGGTACTCAAATATATCGTAAATACCAAAATCTTATGCATTTGTTTATTTTATACATCCCAAAACTAAATCAAAATATATAAATTACATGCCGAGTATTTAGCTCATTATTTTGTACTTACACGGTAGGGACGAATATTAATTTAAAAAATGGTTTCTACCCATGACAGGATTAGAAGCTGAAAAATAATTTCTTAAAACCGAACTTTTAAGAAAATATTTTAGGCAGTCCAGTTTTCACTCGAAATATCAAAAATAATTTTAGTAAACTGGCATCTTACAATTTATTCAGATTAACAATTAATATGATTTTTTTGATGTAATTTAATGAAAACTGCGAATTATTTACACTGAATTACTGAAGTAGGTATACTGCATTCGTTTTAATCGTAGAACAGATATTTAGTTTTAACTAAACAACTTCAGCCCTGCAGTCGGTGGGTTAGATGTGGTAACACTATAGGTAGGTATATTAAACTGTTGATATGTTAAAAAACTAAAAGCTTACACGATTTGTATCCACAGTTCATAGATTGCTGCTAGGTATGTAGGTAAACATATTATATTGAACTTATGGAGCTGGGTATAATTGTGACAATTTTTTTTTAAAACACCCAAGAATTTATTTTTCCTACAATTTTCACAAAATATATGGAAATCCAGAGATTGTCGATTGCGCCCCAAAGTCAGTTTAACGAATTATTTTCATCCTATTCCAAAGAAGTTGAGAAAGGAGTGTAGGATATTAGATTAAATTGGGGAAATTAATTAAGGCAAAAATTGTACATAGTATATGTCATTAAATACTATATTGTAGGTGCAGTACAATACACAAATCAGACAAATACCTAATACATTTTTTTGTGGCCTAGAGTGGCGCAGTGCATACACTCAATTGTGGAAACGCTCCGAGTGTACGTATCGGCCGATGTTGCTAGCTCCCGGATGGGTGACCACCCGGAATTTTTAGTAACAATTACACATACTCCTAACCGACCGTACAAACCGTCCCCAACCCTTCCAACCTTACAGCTTAATGACTTCAGTTGTCGAGACCTTATAAACCTAATAGATAAATAAATTTCTTTGTCAGTGTTATTAAAAAAGACAAAAAAATAAATTCTAATTTATATTAAAATACTACAGTTATTATGTCTGGTCAATATGCTTATTTATTTTAAAATAAATAGGTTCAAGTGAAACAGTTTTAAGAAATAGTAAAGGGGATATAATTTTGTTTTTTGAATTTATTGTTCATGTTTATTAATTAATTCTTGAATTTTAAAATAGTTTGGTCTGGGTTTTAAAGGCATTAAATTCCTGACTTGTCATGGTTAAATAGCACGCCACACTGGCCAAATGTGTTTACCTCAGCCCAATAAAAATTACGGACACACTATACCTATTATTTTTAATTTACCTGACTGAGGAACGCAATAAATACACAGAAAAAGTTTTAAAGGTCGAAATGGAACACAGTCGTGGCACACCGTGTAATACTGCGGATATTAAACTGTTCGATGTATTCAAACCTTATAAAACTCACACAAATCGAATTATATGCAGCTTGCAACTAATATCCATCTACACACATATTATACTGAACTTGTTATTGAGTGCGGTACAAAATTATGACTATTTTAAGAAACAGCCCAAACATAGAAAAACGGTTTGGTACTTATATTTTAATTGTACGAAGTTTATTTATATATATATTGTTATTACTTTGATGTATATTAATAAGTAAAAATATGTTAACTACGGGATTAAAAAAATTGTGATTGTTCAACTCATTTTGAGTGTTACTTGCTGCAGTAAGTGCAACTCAGGCATTCTGGTAGGCAGTGTGCGAAAATTTGACCTACCGGTCCAATTGTGAATCTAAATCATTCATGGACCCACTCAAGCACATTTAAAAAATTCATCGAAATGCAGTCGTTTAGGAGGAGTTTGAATACTTAAACACGGGCAGAAGAAACGTATATAATATTCAGATAATTAATTTTCCATATCAAGAACTTCGACTTATGCAATATTAAATAATTTCTTTATTGAAATAATTCCACGATCCCACTACTCCGAAATATGTTTCACTTCTTATGCGCGTACTTGCAACACGCCGAATTTTTTTTAGAACCTTAGCTTATAAAAATAATTTTTCCTTGTACATCAATATTGTAATTTATTTTGATGTTCTACCAGTAGGTGTTGGAACATAAATAATTAAATAGTTCAGTTAAATATTATTTATAAAATATGTATTCTAACAATTTTTTTCTTTTGGACTTCAGATATTATTTACAGTATGTACTTCACAATGGCTTTTTTAAACATAGCAAAAATAGAAATATTTAGTACAATAAAACAACCAAATAAGTTCTTAAAAATAATAACTAATATGACATTCAAGACACATTTCAAATTCTGTTTAAACTGATGATACAGGAATACTCTACCTTTTTTTTTTCCTGTTTGAACCGACGACGCCGCGGGAAAAGTTTTCGCATTACTGCCGCGCCGCCACCATCGTTTATTTGAAACAAATAAAAATAATTATACATACGGGGACAGGAATACTTTACCTAACTTAACCTAATCTAACCCAACCAAATATAAGAAAATTATACAGGTAAAAAAATGGATGTACTAAATTAATATTTAAGTATAAAAACCCGAAAATCTACAAAATGCAAATATTTACAACTTATACAAACAATTCAACATGCAAGAACTGTTAAAAAATTGTTTAAGGTATGATTATTCTAAAAATTAGATGCTTAGTAGACCAGTTATTAAAATGTATCTTATCGTCCTTAATGTCAGATTTGCATTAAATATAAAATAGATGTGTATGTACTTTATTAGGTAGGTACCTACTTATTATAGTGACCTATACTCAATCAAGTTTTACAAATTATATAATAATTTTCAAATCACATCTATAAGAATACATACACTAATGTTTAAAAAAAAATCAATTTCTTAAGAATATTTACAGTAAACAAAGTGGTTCTCATTTGAAAAAAAATTACATAACATATCAAATGCAAGTATGTTTTTGTAAAATAACGCTTGACTGTCTAGGTATACTTAAAAATAACAACAGTCAGAATTTGAATATATTCTTTATCGTGGGAAAAAAATGGTGTTGATCATGAAAGGGGAATCGACATGTGTATTGTATAATGTTTTGATGGACACTAGCAGCTTGAGTTATAATAATTATATAGCACGATATTCTAGTTTAGGCCGTCGACGACACACGGTGTAATAATTTTATGATCTATTATATAAATGACTGGCAGATAACGTCGTCGTCGTCGCCACGTCCGCGTCCTTTGCGAAGGGCTACAGTCGGCCGCCGAGTGCAGTGGTATAATATTATAGCAGCGCTGATGGAAATGTCACCGCGCGAAGTCGAGCGAGTCGAAATAACGTCGCGGGGACGTTTGTGGGGTTGGTGTGGGGGTGGCGAAGTGGCGGGCGTTTGGGGATCGAGAACATTATATTATTATTATTGTTATGTACAGCATGCAGAGACATACGCTCCGGCGAGCGCACGTAAAACGCCCGCTAACCCCCCCCCCCCAAATCGTTGGTCTAGCGGGCGGAGTTCTGCTCCTCCGATGATTCCACCGACACAGCGTCCGGGGTCGAACAAGACGTCAGCGCGCGGGGGTGGGGGGAAGGTAGGGGTGAGTGAGTGGCCTTTCCGTAGCCGACCGTAGTGTCTCGGTGGCGAAGGACTTGACGCTTGTTGCGGTGCGAACAGATTATATATATATACACACACCCCGATTCGCGTATATCTGTCTGTGCAGGAGGAGAGAAAAGTCGCGGCGGCGGTGGATTGCGTTGCCGGGGCGACCGATCTCGGCTGTGGTGTGAGACGTGGTCCAGACCACGCCCGTATCCTCCTCCTCCTCCTCCGCGCGCGCGACGACGCGTCCTTATCTCGCGAGCGCCCGCGAAAATACCCTCCCCGCGCGCGCGGGATGGCGATCGTCGGGAAATCGGATTTTCGCTCCGTCCGCGGCCGCCGAGTATCTGTACTTAATGGTACCGCCGTAACGACGCGCGAGCGTATATACAGAGTGGTTCAGCGAGCGTGCGCTCACCCCCTCTGGTTCTTTATAACAATCGCATTAGTCAAATTATTCATAAAAACACCACATTTTATGTAATCATTACATATTATTTATTTTTCAAAAAATATCTTCTAATTTTTACGAACTTTTGGTTATAAACAGTAATAAACAAAAATATTTTCTAGATACCTATAGTATGAAAATTCAAAATTAAGGAATTTTATTTGTAGTATTGACAATTATAATATGCTGATTTTGATTAAACGTAAATACAAAATAGTTTAGTCAATAAAACTATCAAATTAGTAATTAGTGATAATACGTTAATAATATCAACTTAACTTATAACTTTTTAACTGGTTAATGCCCAGTATTGCCTATTATATTACTATGTAGTCATGTAGGCAAGTGCGTACATATGTAGTATACTAGTATGTAAGTACCTATATACAATCATTTCACTTTGATGATTTCTACGTTGTTTATATGATGCCCTGATTCTAAAAACAAATATAAAAAGAATAATTTTGTGTAAGTTTTTAAATTTTTAAATAAACCTGCTTCTTTGTCAAAATAACTACCCAAATAAGGAACTCTATATCTAAACATAATAACGTGATATTATGTATTATATGCTAATAATAAACGTGAAATTGTATTACACTTCATAATTTATAAAGGCAATTATCAAAGCAAAGTATAAACATTTTTAAAACGAATATTAGATAACTACAAATATATATATATCTTTAAGAAAAATGTACCTAACTAATAAGTAATAACATGTTATATTTTATGACTAAAGGTCAAACTTATATTATCTTAAAAAAATTAAAAACCTTAAAATGTGATGTTTTATGCCTTTAAGAATAGGCAATATAATATTTTTATCTTAATATTATTTTAAAATGCCAGATATATGATATATTATGTCCTTAAAAATGTAGAATTTTTTTTTTATGTACTGTAAAACAAATAATAATAATTAAAATTATTTATATCAAGTGTATTTTATTTTATTTACAATAACAATTAACTACCATATAATATTGTTCAATATTATGTTCCGAAGTCACTTTTGTGGATTCACTTAGTTTTGGTATATTGTATTTACTGATAAATTATAAAAACTCTGATGTCCATGGAGATTTGGATGTGTGTTTTTTTTTTTTTTTGTTTGTCATTACCTTTTGGGGCTTCGATTTTCTTCAAATGTATCTTTTCTGGTAGGAAAGTAAATCTAGTTGATAGTTTGGGGAGGGGGTCAAAATTTAAAATTTCCTATAGTTTCCAATCAATCAAATCATTAAGGAAAAACTGAGATTTTAACGCAAAACCGGTTTTCGATAAAATAGATTTTGTTTCTTAGTGTAAGTAACTTTAAAAAAATTACCGTAGATACATTATTTTTCGCTAAATGAATGTTTATAATAGCAGTTCGGTCAAAAAACTTTAAAATATAATACAATGGTTTTTATAAGTTGATTTTAGTAAAAATAATCCACTATCATATTTTATGGTCTTCTGAAGTTAAAAGGCTGACAAAATTCATCCAAATCATGAAAATTGTCATAATAATTCTAGTTAGAAATTCATAAAATGTTTTATATTTATATTTTAGCTTTCAAAATGTTATAAAATATTCCCCTTCAATTATGCTATATTTAAAAAAAAAAGTTTACCAGAAAGTCAAATTAATTTTTTACAATCGTTTGAAATTAGAAATTGGATATTCACATGTAAATTAATGGTTAATTCTCATTCAACGTTTTTACTTATTTTGTTTTTATTCAAAAAGTATTAACCATAGGTACTTGACATTTTTACCAAATGTTTATTTTATCATTTTCAATATACATCAAAATTGTAAAAATATTTTGACTCGTCTTGAGTTATTTGAAATTTGAAATTTGATTAGTTGTCAAAAAGCTAATGTAGGTATAACAGAGCGTTACCTACTTACCCAATTTTTTTATTTTACATTAAGAAATACAACCATCTGTACCAACACTTTACGTAAATATGGTATAAAAAAAAGTGAAATTTTGAATAAGAAGCCACTCACTATAGTGACACTTGACAAAATATAATAAAAAGTTCAAATCTAAATGATGTTGCACGCATATAAAATATATTTCTATACAAACTTATTTAGTATCTATTAACCATACAATACAGTTGAAACACTTAAAATTATAGTTTGTTATAGTTATTTGGAATCAAGTACCTATGTATGAAAATAAACAGCAAACAAAAACTTTATAAAATATATTTCTTATTTACTTTATTTTAGTACATTATACAGGTCCAGAAAACGCGGAGTCCGGGAACAATCCGCGCCCTCGTATAATAAGCGCGCACACCCACACAAACATATTATTATTGTTATTACGGTCATTATTGTATTATATACTGCAAAGGCCGTGGGGGGGTTGGTTGGATTTCGCAAAAACTACGTCGTCGACGACGGCGGTGGCGAAAAGGCGAGTGCAAGAATTCGCGCGCGCGCGATAGAAGCTACCCACGGGGGTGGTTAGGCGGATGACTGAACCACTGAGGCGTTTCGACCCGAAAGGACTTCGGTTCGGGGGATGAAAATGGCACGCTGTGGAGGGCGGTGGCGGTCGGGGGGAGGCGAAACGAGCATAACGGATTAACGACCAAATTACGCGTCCCGTGTGCCCGCTGCCTATATAATATATATGTACACTCAGACCTTATAATATATACATGTAATACGCGATATTTCGTGCGTTATATGTATACATGCGACACGGAGATAGGTACCGTCGTCGAGACCTTTGCGCACACATAACGACGGCCGTGTAGCCGATATACGTATTACAATAATATACGCATCACGATATTATTATTATTATTATTATTATATACGCCGCCGGGCCCTCCACCGGTGAATTAGATACCCGCAAAACGCATTATATACATCCGCACGCACGCCACGTCCATACGGAGTAATAACAACAATAACAGCGATACGTAACCGCTGTCTACCGTATATTACTTACCGCCTTTACGGTTTTCCCGCCGAAGCAGCATCCTTTCGTCCTTCCGCGGTGTCTACCGGTAGACGTACACCATGACAAGTGATAAGTCATAATATAGCCCGAACTAATAAACGACCAAAATAACAAATAATTGTTTAAACCAACTTATACTATTAAATTGTGTGATTCACTCGGAAGTAAACTTACTTTTTACTCGTAATTTTATTGTAAATTTTATATTGTTGAATTATAACGTTTCAAATATTTCGGTGCGTTATCATGAATATAGATTTTCAGCCTTCTGATCGATTTTTAACTTTGCATTATCTCATCATTTCTATCCAGTAATTAGTTCATTAGTTATTACTATTTGAAAATAATAATTTGCTAATAACTCAGGATTTTGTATTAGATAAAGAATAGTATTTATGATTTATGAACATAGCAGTATAGATATAGCAGAATACGGTATTCGATTTCGAACAGTATAGGTTAAGGATGTTTAGTCATAATAAATTATCAAATATTGCGAAATATTTCACTGTCCATTATACATACAGAAGAACGTTTTTTACCACAATTCCATTACTTATTGAAAAATAAATTCCAAATTTGCAATTATTTTACCTGTATACATGCATTTTTAAAAAACCCATTTAATTGCATCACACTGACACCGGTGTAAATGGACTGCAAGTAGTCCCATATTAATGGGGTCACCAGGGTGCCCTCCCCGGTTGGGGCTTTGATGGAATACACTAATACATTTATACAATCTATCTTCTTTTTTTTTTGCCAAGTTCCTTAACAATTTATAATATTATTGTATTGTCGATTTGTAAGTGGAAATTGAAAAATTAAGTATTTTTATCATATTATTTTAGCAAGTAGTGTGCAAGTAAACATATAGTGGTATGAACGGTACAATTATATTATTATATACCTGCCTTACATATAATTTATATGAGCCATTTTATTATTGCTCAGGGCCCCAATACTAACTAGCCCTGTCGAGTAGTTAATAATAAGTCAATAAATCAATAAAAACTTATCACTGGCATTTATAACTAATAGGTCGTAGATGAGCATTGTATATAAAAATAATTTTGGCAGCTTTGATTAATATTGTTGTTTTGACGTTCACAATTTCGGTCTAGCTGTTTTGACGTGTTAGTAGAAGGGTACTTCACGCCTTCATATTTCCCCCCTCCCCACTGGCAATTTTCATGTCATTTTTTTCTGTGGACGTGCAGTTTACTGAAACCCATTTTTGACGACAAACCGCAGCAGAGTCCCCACAGGACATGGAATGATGTTGTCTATATAATATCATTATATTATTATGTAAACACTGTTTGACCGCGAGTATAAAATAATGCACTGGTAAGTGGTAACACAATTACGCGGAGTATAATATATACAGTAGCGCGCTTGCGAGGTTAACGGTTTTCCCCTCTTGCCACGAGTCCAATGCTCTTCCCTCGTGAGCACATACGTATTCACAACAATATAATACACTACACTGACGGCGGTTAAAGTAATAATAATAATAATAATATAATATTGTACACGCGACCACCGGCAGCTCATCTATATAATAACACAGAGATCGTTGTGATGTGCAAGTGCGCATGTATAGTGTTGGCAATCGACGGCGGCGACGAGAATAATAATATATTTTCGTTATAATGCGACATCTATATCGATATTCGTACGCGTCCCCCGGGGTCAGGCACCCCTCGCCCTATTTTCTTTCATTTTCCGGCTGCGGCCGACTAGATAATCCAATTGCGGCGATCCACTACGTCTTCGCGCGTGGTTTTCCCACACGGTATATAGCGGCTCCCCCGGGGGACCGTAAAGTCCACGCGTGCCGATTTTCGGTTGTTCTCCGTATAATAATCAATTATATGCTTTACACACACGACTTTATAGCGTTTTCCATGATTATGACCTTATATTATATGAACTCTAAAAAAATGCATGCGAATACGCCGAACAAATATAAAAATAGCATACCTACATGCCCTTATAAATTACATAATAATTAAAAAATGCATTAAAAAAAAATTGTAATCATTACTCATTTAGAATAAAATATTTACGGTTTAAAAGATTATTATTATAGCAACTATTTAAACGTTTAAAACCATGTGTTTTGACATAAACAACAATACATAGGTAGCTCGGCACGGTGAGTTGGCTGCTATCAGTCTCGCAACTCATAGTCTAAATTCTGATCTAAAGATGATGTCCTCTATTTATTTAACTTATTATATGTAATTATATGTAGGTACCAACGCTCGACGGGTGGATTGCTATAACTGGTTACTGGTTATCTAAAGATTAAAGAATACTCAAAACCTGAAACATACATAACATAGGTATTATTGAATCCACACAACACAACTAAATCAACTAATCGTGAAATATTTTAGATTCGAGTTATAATAAAATACGTCCCGTCTCCCGTTACAAGTGAAATTAATCACGTAACATCATATAATAATAGTAATAATAATATAAAAAATAATAATAACAATAATAAGCACGTATGAAATAACCACATATATACAGTATAAATGTATAATTTATAGTGCATAAGACAATCGATGCAAAATGAAAACGATTTGTTTCCAATAAATTCGCTTTGGATGACAGGTCGTCCCCATACGAATAATAATGTTCATCTATTTAAGGCATTTTGCTAGAAATTCATATCGAAATTAGATTCCGTTTTTCCGGTTTGCCAGCGAACTACCCTTCGTCACGTGTGCCAGTTATCGTCGTCATAACCATTTGTTAGTTACGTCGTATTTTGCACAAAACTGTCGCTGCAGGGTTAAATTTGGTCAATTCCACACAAACTGCTCTGACTTTGTGTTTTATGCATTGTTCGTCCCAATAACTTAATAAGCGAACACCGTGGAGGGCTTGTTTCCCTCGAGGGTAGGTTTCGAGTCGAAATTCTTTTTGTTTTTTTATTATTATTTTGAGGGGTGGTCAATTGCGCGTGTGAATTATATTATATATTGACAAAAAATCGATTTTTTTCAACATTATTTTTTACTGTACCGTAAAACGTTACAAGTTACGTCAAATAATATAATAGTGTAAGCAATATATACGTGACTCAATAATTATCGGAAGGTACCTAATTTAAATAATATTAGGTTAGGTCTCTAACTCTAGACTGCTATTTTATTTTAATCTATATACAAGTCGACAAGGTCAGTTAATGTTAGTTAATATAGACCAATTTTAATTATGAACAATATCAGTAGGCTTAATAGAATAAATATACAATAATGATTTTTCAAAATGTAATATTGTAATTCGTTTTTTTGTGATATTTATGATAAGATAGCATTAATCATTATCTATATAATTTGGTATTTATTTATTCTTTTTACAAACTAAAAGTGTTACTTTAAAAACGATATAATTACCCTGATTTTTCTGATAAATTTATCAAATATTAATAAACGAAATAAAAAATGTATCGCCAATTTTCTTTATAATATAAAATAACACACTCCCTATGTTCCCCATCCACGCACTAACCTATTTTAACTACAATATTATTATAATATGTCATCAATTAAATTATTATCTATACCAAACTTCTCGATGGACATGGGTGGTTTGAACTTCTAACTGTAGTTTTGGCCACAGTCAGGATAGTTCGATCGGAAACCTAAACTTTTGGGATTGTGAACACCAAGTTAATAATAAAAAAAAATATATTTAAAATGCATATTATTAAATCAATATACAGAAACGTTAACTTTTAAGTCATTATAACAAGCGCTAGGGATTAAAATTACAAAAACAATGCATTTTCTCTACCTTATAATACTATATTATTATAGTAGGTATACCTAGGTGTATTTCGTCATTGAGTTGGCCACTACTTAATCACTTTAAGAAAAACTTATGTGGTATCTTGTATTATATGTTTAAGCTTGTTTTATAAATACTTTAATAAAAAAAATTTGAAAAATTGAAAATTATTGTACTTACTGCTATTATAGGTATGTGTTGCAGTACAATATAAGAAGAAAGCGAAATCAGTTTTGTTCTCATAGCGTTGAGTCATTATTCGATTTTTGTAAATAAGGAGAAAGACAGCAGAAAAATTTTGTGTTTAGAGCAATAGAGCTGTTACATAAATAGGTACCTAGGTACTAGTATTTTTATCAAAGGTTCTATCTATATTAACCTTTTCTTATTATTTTGAACATACATATAACATTGAGAATTGTTTACTTCGATCACCTCAAAGTACCAACTAGTTTTCATACCAGAAACTACCTTCAGAGTTAAAAATCGGAGCATTTTTATTGCTCCTTAAGGTGACCTCAGACATAAGAAACACAATTTAAATAAAAAAACACACACTTCATTGTAAAAGTAAAAGATACATTCATCGCTCTGCTCAGAATCTAAATTGGATTTCCGTTTTGATTTTTACAACGCCGTATTTTTCTACTTAAGTGTTTGAATAAACTTTTTTCAACGAACTTACACTTAAACATAAACTAATACAAAATATATTTTTTAGCGGATAGACTCGTGTAAGTGAAACTAAAAAACGGGAAAATAAAATGTATTCAGAAGCATAAAATGTTTTTATCTTATACAGTACCTATATTATATAACAACAAGGTTTGAAAAAAGTATTTTCTCTGCACGTAATTCGAATGTTACACAGTGCCTCATTACGAGCCGCTATCTCTTTTTTTTATTGCATTATACGGACATCGATAAAACCAAAAACTTCAGATGTAAATACTGAAATATATAAAAATATGATAAAAAGCATCCACGCACGCTCACATGTTTTCGTTTATAAATACCATAAACAGAGATTTTGAGTATACAACCGGTGGAGTGGTACAAAATAAAGTCATTGAAATAATAATAATAATAATAACAATCAAATTAAATTAATTTGTAATAACCAAAAATTTGACTAAACTGAAAATTACAATACAAACGCCGCTGCCGTTTGCTTAAGTGTATAATGTCCTTAACCCTTTCATTACTAATACTATATATCTGACTAAACTGCATTAGATTCCTTGTAGTGTATTGGGATGGCCGCGTTCAACGAGAAATACATTTAAATCAAACAACACAACTAATAATATTATGTTCGTCAATTTCCTTTATAACACCGCATAACATCACGATTTCCGTGGTCGATATACAACTACAGATTATTAAAATGTAAGTACATCATACACAACTACAATATAGAAAAACGGAAAAAACGGAAAATTAACAAATTATTATGATTTATGTATTAAATATTATATAATTAGTATCTACCATTATGAGTATTATTACCTACTATTAATATTATAATTAAAATTGTTATATTGTAGATATATTGTACATTAGACTTAAGTCCGTAAATATAATTTTAAAAAATACGAAGCTAACGAAAATAATAAAAATTTTCGACAAAATTGTATACCTAATATTAAAAATTATCAGAAATAATACTTTTTTTGATTGGAGTTTTACATTGCATGTGCTGTACAATTTGAGAAGAAAGCAAAATTAGTTTTGTTCTCATAGCGTTGAATCATTATTTAATTTGAAATATAGTTTTTTTTGTAAATGAGAAGAAAGACTGCAGAACAATGTTGTGTTTAGAGCTGTCACATATACGCGTTACACTACTATGTCCTTTTGTTAATTTGGTTATTCATATATTTTTGTATTGTATAATGAGTCCATTTTAATGTATTTCTAAAATGCTACTAACACACTTTTTTTAAGTATAACTGTTACTTAAACTAATATTTAATATACATACTGAAGTAGTTTGAGTTGTATTTAAAATACAAATTTTTTTTTACTATATGTTATTTTACTCGTAGGCTACCTATATTATTCTCTTGCGTATTTTGAATAAATCGGTAAAAATGATTGATTGATGTAAATATGTAATATTACAATGCATCCACAGTCAAGCAATCCGAGGCCTTGGAGTCAACAATGATTTGTGTACAGTGTACATCCATGTTTATCTACAATGTATGTATTTGGCATATTCTGCACAATATGAAATATAATCAGAACAAGTTGAAGGTATTAAGATAATGATATTTGGATGAACTTCTTTCTACATATTTTATAATATTCATTAAGTAATATCGTATTGCGTACAAAAATGTGCACAAGTATAGAAAACTAATAACACCGACTGCGTTCAGATACTGCACAATGCACATATATATGTTATACACAAATTTGATATAAAAAATGCTTTATATATCACGAATATGTTTTATAATATATGAATTCATTGTGAAGAAATGTATCACAATTATTTAACTATCGATAATATTGGTACAGTGTTTGTAATATATTTCGTCATACTCGCGACAGGGGACCTGTGCCACCAACCTCGATGATGGGTTTCAATGAAAAGGTGTTTTAAACACTGGCGCAGAAATGCACAATAATAACAAAAAAATATTAAAATACCGTGAGAAGGAACGGGCGATATCAAGTATAATAACATCCATGTGACAATAATGTGTAGGACATCTGACGTGTATTTTTTTATGATTACTGTCATTATATTCCCGGCCTCTGCAACCATTGGATTTTACGCACGGACATACATAATACTATTGTATGTATTTGCTGTATTGTGGGATACATAGGTACTATTACTTCAATACAAGAATAGCTATAAAAATGTTGAACACGATTTCACCCTTTTTTGTAATGGGCATTTTAAACAGGTAGGTTTTACCGTCCCATCGATATGGACGTAACATATCCACTTAACAGAATTAAAATTAAATAGACAGATTTATCTATATATTCTCAGTCCCATGCTAATGAAGTACTCAAAAACCCATCTTAAATCCAAATGTCACATTTATAAACACCCACTAAAACCCATATGGATATATGCTATTCGACCTTAGGGCTTAAAATATTAATATACAAAAATTATTCCAATCAAAACTCCTCAGACTCATATCTACGTATACGCTACTTCATAGTTTATACACCCTTCATCGGGAACTACACTGCAGATCTCATCATTACAAAAGTCGCCAAAACAGCTAAACTTACACTATAAGTACTCCTAATTCAGAATCCAACTTCAAAATCATACCAACCCCTTGTTTAAAATCTATTATATATGTGTATTCACCGAAAATCTTCTCGGAAGGCTCAACCGGCGGTGGCCACGAGTCCTTTTTATTTAATTAGTCAAACACACACCACCACAACCCCTTATTAAATTCACGCGGAAATACTGTCACTGGATAGTAATCTTTCCCCACGCTCACTAACCCCGATATGCTAAATATTCATCACCCCTCTCGTACCTACAACGAGAATAGATTGTATAATTTTATAAAATATAATTAAATATTAATATAATGTTCATAGTATTACGATGTGAAGGCCATACAATATTTTGTCTTCATAGGTAGGTAGGGTTAATTTTTAATAATTAAATTTCAACTTTTTATTCAAAACGTGTTTGCCGCGTAAGGAACTGCTGCCCGACGGTGTTGATCATTCAATAAAAAAAATACAGAGACTAAAATAGCCACACGCTTGAGAGAGAGCAAAAAATATAAGCTAAATCAATAGTTTGGCCAAGTACTGAATACGTCTGTTGAGTGTTTACTATTTATATTGGCCGTAGGTTACAATATTATTATGTTGGTATAATATGTAACATTTATTTTTTGTATTTACACTTTGTTTAAAAACAAAACAATTTCCATTTTTTTTTTCATTTCTGGTTTGATTATGACTTGAACACAAGTGTTAGAAGGTATAACATAATATATATTTACATAATATAACATTATAAATACGAGTTATGACGTATCGACGTGGAGTGATGGTTTTGGTTTTCAGTGAAGGAGCCATAAAACGATTAATTATCGATAACCTTTAAATGTAATGAAATATCTTAAAACACATTTCATTAATATATATTTTTACATTTTTATTGTGCGATGATGCTTTTTGTCCGTCTGAAAACAGTGTGATCTGCATTTATATGTGTTGTTTCCACTTTTTTATACCTATTACTACATGTATGTGGTAAATTGTGAATGAACAATAATAACATAATAATTAATCATTATTATTATTCGTTGAATATAATAAGTAGAGATAGATCATAGATGCATACTATTACAATATATAGGTAGGTACTAAAACAGTACCTACACTCATATATTTTACTGGCATACTTCAATTAAACGTAAGACTGTGCAATGTACAGTGTAGGTACACCAAGTTCTAACAATATTGTATTTAGAATATCAGCGTGGAAACCAATAGTTAATTTGTTTTAATTACATTTATGAACTCTAATAAATTTCTATCAATCTATTATTTTTCACATTAACCGTAAAAGGCTAATTTATTACAACGGATACTATAGTTAATGCCTCCTTTGCTAGTTTTCTTTTTATAAATGTAACTTCTTACTTCATCATATCTACACTTTAAGAACCAATAAATATTATATACCGGAATTCACTAAAACTAGTAGCAAAACAGTTTTTACCTTAAATATAGAAAAACCACAACAATATTAAGCTCTGAATGTCCAAATCGAAAAATACTATACACTTATAGTAGAAAGGTTACGATCCCTGTTATACGTAAGTACTAATACTATATATAATAAAATAAATATGATGTCATCGTCTTGACACAATAACGAAATAATAAACGGATTATCACTGAGGAGATGCCGTCACCACCGCCGTCGGTCGCAGCTCGGATCCCGGTGGCATACCGCGGGCGCATTCTCTGTACAATAATCGACAGCGCCTCATATACGCCACCCCGATGACCGTACGGATAACATACGTCACCAAATCACGAAGTATTCTCTCTATCTCTCTCGCTCTCACTCACTCCCTCTCAATCACTCTATCTTATTCTCGCTCTGGCCCCATCTATATTATATTCTCCGGCCGAGATGACTATCTGCAGCACTGCAGCAGTCGTGGTGGACGGACGAGAAAATATGAAATATAATATCGTCGTAACACGTATGTATAATATAATGTCAAAGGTGCGCGAAGGTACCTTCTATTCAATGCGCGCTGCAAGGGGCGGTAATAATCGTCTCCGGAGATGATCGGACGGCGATAAATCCGACGATATGAAAAACCTATACATATATGATGCGCAGTAGATACGTACCTATCCATGTACCTGTATCGTTTCGACGACGGCCGTTGCAGATGACGAATCGAAGAAAGTAAACAATGTCGTAAACGATCAATTATAAAATATTATTATTATTACGTCGCGTGTGCTGCGGCGCGTTCAGTTGTCGTATACTCATCTGTCATTCTTAACGTCTGAATTTCGCCGCAGAAGCCGATGCTATCGCGTGCTAGCCGCGCTCCAGCAATCGTGGCCCAGTAATAATAATAAAAACGCGTGTGCATTATAATAATATAATATTAATATTATGAGGTCCGGCCCGACCGCGGACTTTGTCGGAGACGATGTTCCCACGGGACGCGCCCGCACAAAAACGGCTCAGCGGGAAACGATGTGCCGAGCGGGGGCCCGACGACGCCTTGGCTTTGGGTACACGACGGTCATTTTTTTTTCTCTCGTGTATATTAAAATAACGTAGCGTTTTTATCATTTTATTTTATGTTACGATGTTTATTATATTATTATAAATGATACGCAGACTGCACGTGTGTGTGTGTGTGTGTGCTGTTGTCTGTGACAAAAACGTTGCGCGCATAATATTATAATCGACCGTATCGATTGTACGACGTCAGACTTGCGAGATCCGTGTGAACGGTGAGAAAAAAATGATATTTTTTTATCATTGTATTATTTTTCGGCATTTCGTGTCACCCACGCCTGTCCCCCTCGTCTAACACTGCTGGCGCCGAGAGAATAATCAATTTTACATTTGTGTGCGTAGAGCAAAATGTCCAGACTTCACCCCTTCACCCTTAAAAGCGAGCTAGTCATGCCCGTGCAAACCGCGAAACTGTTTAAGACAGCACAGCTATTTATTATAAATTACAACAATATAATATACACCTCATGGTATATGTTTAAATTTGTATACAATAAGATATAAATTATAAATACCGTCTCCGTGATCAGGATGAGGGATATAACCGGTGGGGAGGAGCCTTTAGTGGTGTTTAGGTAAAACGCCTCGGGTGGTAATTTTATAGAGGGCTGGCGATTTTTGTAGCAATTTTTTTATTTGCAATATAAAGGCTTTGATTACTAGCAGGTCATTAGTCTAGATTTATATTATGAAAGATACCATCTTATTTTAACTTGAATAATTAAGATTTGTGGATACAATTTGTGATAACAATGTAATATCCATTTTACAATTAATTGCATTTATGAACCTAAATATAATATTTTATATCAATACCAAGTTACCAACGGTTTCAAAGTATGGGGCGGGCGTTTTGTCCCCCAAACACTGAACGGCGTCTATATACGCCACCGGCCAATTATATACGCACGTAGTTTAGTGCAAAACCCTAAATTTTTTATAGTACAAAATATTTATCTTCAATCTTCGTAGACACGTGTACAAAAAAATATTATATTTAGAGGTGATTTATGACAGTATGACACTAAATTATATATTAATATAATATAAATGGCATACACGAGTAAAAAATATATTTTGCTTGAAAAAAAACAAATTTTGTTAAGTGAGCCGATGATGATTTATATTTTATTTAGTAATAATACTTGCAGCCTATATCGTTGAGCTCCATATTTTATCATCTCGTATTACTCGCGATCGCCACTAAGAGTTGATTTAGCTGCTTTCCAAACTCCCTATCGTACGCATCACCATATAATTTGTATTTTGTTAATATATTATTATATTACCAACACGAGTCACGATTATACAATTTTCGCAAAGCCATAACAGTGATCGATTTCTTTTTTTACTGTAATGCATTGATACCTAAATACCATTATTGATATATTTTAAAACAATTAATAACGCAAATACAAATTGCTAAAATACAAATGCAGTAATCACAAAATCAAAAAAACAGTTAAACAATAACCGTTAATTTTAATGCTCAGCTACACACATCTTTTAAATGCTTTTTTTTTATTAATTTAATAATTAATTTGCATTCAATTAACAGCCCTGCGGTAAAATGTATATAATTTTGTAATGAAATCAACGAAATTGTTGTTTATTGAAAATGTAATTTAATCAAATGTAATAAATACTTTTATATGTTGGGGTGTAACCTGTTAATCAAACGGTCATGACCAATATTGGCAATAGTGAATAGCACGAGTATGATATCTATACCTATACATTAAAAATTTTACTATACTCTTGAGCTCAACACTGCTTTTGACCTTTGTGATTTTGAAATAAATAAATATTTGTCTGTTTAATGTCTGTACCTATACATATCTACAAACACTTAAACAATGGTTTCATACATTAATAGTTGATTAGTATACCATCGCGAGTCGCGACGATAAATAAATTATTGGTATGTAATTTGTTCATGTTTCAATGCAGTAATTATTGTCCACTCGTAGGATCGTAAATTGATAATAATATAATTATTGTTTTACCTTTATCTGAGATTTGACCTTTGTTATCAATGTTCGTACATGTCATCACTGTCTAAAAAATAACCAATCATAAAATATACGAATCTAAATAATATTATTTCATCGTTAAATCGTCAAAAGCAGTGAAGGACTAAGGTGATTTCCGAATGAAATTGCGTATTTTTTATGGCAAATGAAACGTTCAAATAATTCTTTGTGATTTTTTTAGTACCTACCTATTTATATAATATAGCATTTGAATATATTTGATAATGCTTTTAAAAAGTAGAAATATAGAATTCGTACTCAAATAACTACATAGTTTTTAAAGTATTTCAAATACTTTTGAAAATAAGCAACTGCATTGTATCTATGTTTGAATAACTTTAGAGTAATTAATTAATTTTAAATTATATTTTATAACACTAGAAACACTAAATTATCGCGGGTATAGTTCATTATATCAATGTGGTAGGTACTTCAATAAATACGGTAATACTTATAAGTTATAGCTGTACTATATCGTTGATCGAAATGTTTTAAATGACAGTTAAAAACCATATTTAAAATACTTCGGCTTTATGAACAAAACTTATAAATTGTTCCTCATTAAATTCTTTTGAAAAGGTTGTGCTATTTAAATCAAAATTCGGACGAGTGTTATTACATAGGTTCATGGTTATTAAACTTTATGTACTATAATACTATATACATTATATAGATTAAAGGCAAATGTTCTTTACGATAATGGGTTTACATTTAGTATAAAATATATGTAATATTTAGTCTAGTAGATATGTCACATAGACAATTTTGAAAATTTTGAAAATTTTGATAATTTTAATAATTTAGAACAAATCATGTATGATGTATTGATGTAGCTCTCATTTGAAAAAAACTTTGATACCAGATAATATTATTGTGTACCTACTAAAAAGGGGGTTTTAGATATTTATAATTCCCTAAAAAAGTTGTAATGTAAGCGAGGACGTCAATAAGGTTCTTCCAGAAATATTTAAAGCATTAATGTTTTGACTTTTTACTTGGTAATTAAACAGTTAAACCATCGTAAATTAATCTAACACGTTTAGCCATTTTGTGTAAATATTACTTTTTAAATAACATGCAATCATAATATTTGTGAAAAAAAATCCAATCTGATAATTTAGTTTTTATTTTCCTATTAGGTATAATATGTATGTATAACCTACCTTTTTTTTTTTCTTTTTTTTTTCCTGTTTTAACCGACGACGCCGCGGGATCTGCTTTCGCATTGTTTCCGCGGCGCCGCCATCGTTTATTGACGGTATCAAATATTAATATAAACATGGGAGGCAGACGGGACAGCTCCCCGACTTACCCCGTTCAAGCATTTTCTAAGTTTTGCATTTACAATTAAGTTTTACATTAACAACAAAGGACTTCTTCCTGGCCTTCTCGGGCCGACCGGAGTCCGCCGCCCTTGTATGTATAACCTACCTATATCAATATAATTGTATACTTAATTTATTTTATATATATAAACCTTGGATTCGATTGGAGGTAGCTAATTCGTTAATTATTATATTAATAATAATAAAAATTAATTAAGTTAAAAGTTAAGGTAATGAATTGTAAAAGTAAAAAGTTAAGATTATTAACTTGGTTATACATGGTATTACCTATTGGAGCAGTAAAACTGTTTCAAGTTTGAAATAAACTTTTTCAATTTTGAAGGTGGTCTCTGGTAGCAAATTGGATCTAGTTAATACTATACCTAGTCTATAATAGGTAAAAATAAACATTTTTCAGTACTTTTCATTGTAAACTAAGCCTTTAATTGTAGGTCACTAAACTCTGTATGTCACTATACTCACTACGACCAGTGTTATAAATGATTTCTATTGTATTTACAAATTATAACTCTTTGTTACAATAAATTTAAATAGTTACCTACCTAACTATATAAAACTAATTAACTAACAGTTCGAATTTTTATTTTATTTTTATAATATTATGCTGGGGTATGAAATTAAAAAAGTATGATCCTGTCATTCAAAAAAAGTAATCACCTAACTTAAATAGTAAAAATCAAAAATGTATCCAATTTCGTAACAACTAGAAAAGTAAAAAAAAAAAAAATATATATTTTTAAAAACGTTTATATTGTTTCTGAGAAAACGAGCGGTTTACCTTTGAAAGTATCACCTCGTGTATTATATAGACGCCATGTCGTTGGAGTCGACGATAAAGCGAACTGAGAGAGGATTACGTGATGCTGTGGTGCATCGTGTTCCGCGTACATAATAATAATATAAACTTTTCGTATTGCATTATATACAATATACATTTATATATGTTTTTGTTACGGCGAGCGGAAGCTCCGGCGGTGGCAGTAATATAGTCAGCGGGTTTTCGCGTTTCCGGCGGAAACGTTTTCTCCCTTCGGTTTTGCGACGTGGCGGCGGCGGTGTCGGCGTCGACGGTGGTGGCGGCGGCGGTGGCGGAGGAGGAGGAGGAGGAGGAGGAGGAGCAGTCGTTGGTAATCCCTCGGCGGCGTCGCGGCGCGGGTCGATCGCGACGAGGTGTCGGCCGGCGGACTGCGCGGAGGAGAAGCTGCGAAAATTAATGGACCAATTATCCTCGGCAAAGCTGTTACTCTCCGCACCCCGAGTGACTGATACAGTGTGGACCGGATAATAATCCGTTTTCCCTTCGCGTCGACTGGACGACCGTCACGACCGTATTACATTACTGTATTGTATATAAAACACGATGCGCAGCGACCCAATGTTTCGGAAAATTAAAACAACTCCGGTCGGACGACTTCACACGCGCGCTCGTACAGCGTAAAAATGTATAATAATAACGATAATGCCTAATAAATTATTGTGCGTTGTGTTGTGCAGACGTTATATTATGATGATGATGATTATAATAATATATATATTCTAGTGCATACGTATAGTGTTTTGCCCTATGCGTTAAAAGGGATCGGCCAGAGTTTAATTCCTGACCAGGATGATTTCTCCACGCGCGTGCGAGTTCTCCTTTTGGAGAATGTTATAAAATCATTACTGAACCCCTTTATTAGCCAAGGACGCTACTATGTCAAACTTATAATCTAAAAAAAATATTTTTAATTATCATTTTATTAGATCACTGCAGTTGGCGGTATCTATAAGGCTATTAGACGAAACATTTCATTTACAACGAATAAGTAATAACTGCAGATAATTGAAATTTACACCATATATTTATCTTACCAATTCCTATACTTGATACAATTTTCAAAATATTTTGACTCGATTCATGCTGTTAGCAGACATGTGATACCATCCATTACAGTGACCCACTTGTAACTTACTATATAACTTACTGTACTCGCTTTTTAAATTTTTTAATTACCATAAGATAACACATCATATAAATGAATGCGCAAATTTCAATGTTTTCAAATAACAAACTAGTCTGTAAAAAAATCATCTCATTATATTTCTTATATAATTGCACGCTGTAGTGGTAATTATTATTAAATTGAGTTTAGTTTATTGTTAAATAAAAATAATATTATGTTTTTAGTTCTTTACTTTTATTTAAAACCATTGTCTACAGTGTGATTAAACAAAACAATTTTTCTTAACTCAGACCACATAGATAGATTTGTTTAAACGCAATTTTAACTTAATGTTTAGGCGTAAGTATCTATTACTTTTAAAATTAACTGAAAAAAACATAAGTTATTATAATAGATAATTGTCTGTTTTAATACAAAGTGAAGATAATATGTTAAAAACCTTATGCTTTTAATTTAGTTCTAACTTTTTAATAAGTTAACGCCCACCGCTGGCTCTATATATAGTGTGTATGACTTTACGATTTGTTTTGCATCAATAATGAGTTTCATATAAAACATTTAATTGTTATACTTAATGTAACACTTTTTACATGTCTGATTGACTGCACTCTATACCAGAAAATGTATTAACCTAAACATCGATAGCTCGGTACGCTCGAAATACAAATTTAATACATGTGTGCGCGATATGCGGCCACAAATAATAGACCGTTTGTAGGGTGTACGTGAGCAGCGCCGACACCCAACCAGTTCGTTTGAAGATATCTTTCTCTGCTGAACTTAAAAAGAAAGGGGGATAACGTGGACTGTATTTTTTAGGATGCTAGAGAGACGACTTAGATTTGTTTTTGTACAAGCTGACGAGTACCTATGACTAAAACGTTACGTTTATGGGTAAAGTTAACCGAATACACTTCGCTGTTGTATATTATAGTTCAAAGATACAAATAATATCTAGACAGATAATATATTATTAACAGAAAATAACTTAAAATGTAAATCTTTACTAAGACTAAAAATTAATGTTAGTATTTAGGTAACCTAGGCAATCGGCATTAATTATTAATAAAGAATAAGAAATCAATGGATATTACATTGGTAACAATGAAAGCGTATATATTATCTGATATTGACGAGGATATAGTTATTATTATAATATTAGTGTTAGGGTTTATATGCATTGCTATATTTCTTTTAAAACTTGATTAGGATTTTGTTTGTAATGTCCACGAATCACGTTATTTTAAAGCAAATGGTTATATTTGTATTTTGTATATTTTTGCATACTTTGAATAAAATGCATACTATTATAACTATAAACACATAAATTCATGTTTATGGTACCTATATTTTAGTAGTAATGGTTGGTAGTAGAAAAAAAAGAATATTATCATTCCAAAAAAAAAATCCAAGTTGGTAGGTATTTGAATTACTATATTATAATATTACTAGCTGATCTAGCGCACTTCGTTGCTCGTAAAATATGACAACTTTTGAAAAAATTATGATTGTTCAACTCCTTTTGTGTGTAACGCCGATGAGCAAATATGCTATATGTGCAAAAATTCGATTTGATGCCCGATTAAACTTTGGCAACCAAACAAATAATAAGTATTTATTTATAATAATTATTTCTCCTATAAACAATAGCAACGATCTAAAAAGAAAAAAGTCCATCGTAAATCTCAAAATTCCTGTTTGAACACATCCCCGGGCTAACCAGCCTACCGGGTAATAACCTAACAAGAATATACCAAAAAAATTGTTTTTAATCGATCGAGCCGTTTTGGAGGAGTTTTGTTACTAACAAAGTTAGTATTTTGTTACGAGAGAATTATATATATTTAAGATATAGTATATGCAACTATAGAAATTTACTTTATATCTTATCTCAATTGTCATATAGGACATATTCATAAACCTGCAACAGTAGATTAGATTTTATATTTAAGATATTCTACAACTTCACTACCTAGCTTTTAAAATGTTAGAACTTTGAAAAATTTAGTTTTTGTATTTTAAGCAGAATATGTTTTCACATTTTTCGTTGAATACTTGTATAATCCAAATGCATATTTCACCATTTCATGTTGCGTATAAATCCTAGTTTTACAGTAATATTGCAGGTCAAGTATTAAAAAATTAGAAGTCTTCGTTCTTAGTAAATAGTAATTATACCGTACGGTAGCCGGCAGCGTACCACGCGTGTCGGAACGGACCCAAACGAAGGGCGCAAGAACTCTACTGGTGGTGTTCACGAACATGACGAATGGCAACCAGAAAAACACAAAACTATTCCATTAAAATATGATGGCAGTTAATAATAAATAAATAATATTATTATGGAATTACGGACGGGATTTCACGACAGCGACGTTCATTACGGTGGCGCACGATGTACTTATATACGGTGAAAGATGCAATAAGGTCAAAGGGTCAGTCTTGTAAAGAATACTTTTATTTTGTATTCCGTAACGTATTGAAATGAGTATTTAAGTATTCCGAATACGTTTATAAAAAAATATTCTGAAAAAGAAATTCGAATACTATTAGAATATTTTTTTCCCCCGCTAATATTTAAAAACTATTGTTTATATCTTATAATGTGCTCAATTTTTAATAAACAAATTTATTTTGTCACAAATATGAACTATTTTTCAAGTTCAAAAAAGTATTTTTTAATGAATACAAAAATACAAAAATATTATTCAGAATACGTATTCGAATACTTTACAAGACTGCAAATAGGGGTCAGAATTGTGAGACGAGTAAATGAGTAGACAACCTAACTAGACGGAGGCACTGGTGACGATGAGCTGGACTTGGACTATGGATTTTGTCAGGTATTGATGATCCCATCTCCACACGAGGTCGGAAGTAATGCCTATAAAAGAGACTATCATAATATTATATATTAACACGCATCTTGTGATGTCGGCCGTTTTGCAAAAGAGTGAAACGACGAGAGTAATTGCGGGAAACTTGAATTAAGGTCTCCGTATCTAACAAAACAGCTGTATGTTAATCATACTTGGAAAACTATTGTTTACATAATTTATAAGAAAAAATTAATTTCTAACAATTCTGTACCGGCGAGGCTGCAGAGTTCGAGTTTTGAAAGTTAGTTTATACGTAAATTATAAGCATATTTTATGATATATATATATAATATAATATAGTACCTTTTTTCGTGGTATCGAAGACCGGAGGAGGAATGCTGTTAGCATTACTTCCCCTCTGATCTCAAACATATAGTATCTATAGCTCAACGACTTGTACTTATACTAATATAACGAGTTATTATTTATCGTTGATATTTTACTGAGGGTTACGTGAGCAAAAATAACTGATTATTTTATATCCTGGCGTGTTTTTTAAAATTTATTTAACTGTTTTTGGCTTCACATAATTCAAGATTACATTAGATTAGTTTTGGTAGAGAGTTTCATTTATAAATTTGATAAGTATTTTTACTGCTTTTGTTGAGAGTATGAGGATTTTGTGTAATTTCCGGAAGTTGATATTTGTGTTATAAATTCGGTAATTTTTCGGCATTCGAGAAGTGTGTTTTTGACTACGATTACATGAGTGTTGGTGGCATATAGTTTGATGTTCCTTGGCCATGAGGTGTCTGTGTGCAGTGCATTTGGTGTAAGCTATTCGATTTTAATGACAGTATATTTTATAAACTTATAAATGTTCCCAAACATTTTCATTTAACGGCTTTGGAGATTTCTTATTTTAGTAGTTTATTATTATACGAGTCAAATTACAAAGTAAATTGAAAAATGAGACAATATTTAAGAAATTTAACCACAGTTATTTGAAACGAAGCTTCGTTGGACTTTGTTTCAACTTTGTGGCGTATCTGAATCATAATTACCTATTAACATATTGCACATACTATTAAATTATAAAATATTAAACATAATAATTTTGTCAATATGTATATTAAATTATAATAAGTACCTACATGTTTTTTGAAACTTTGCTTTTAAATTAATTGATTTTGATCGATATTCACTTATAACTAATAAGTTACTTTCAATCATATCCAAGTTACGTTTATTCAAAAAGAATTAAATTAGAGATGTGACAAAAAAAAAAGTAGAATCATAATAGAAAATTGATCTAGCGCCACAAAAACTACAGCTGCACAGGTCCTTATAGTCACGCAAAGACGTTAATACATATATTATATTATTTAATAGGTTTTGTATTAAATTGCTTCATTCGTCTGCTATTATATTTGTCCTATTTATAATAATATCTGATATATTATGATTACTTAGGTACTAGTTAGTTTTTCTTTCATAAAAGTAACCAATTATACCCACGTATATTGTAATGTATACCTTCTATAAAAATATATAGGTAATATATTACTACGTTTAAAGTCTATCAAAAAAAAAAATCATACTAAATCGTAAGTATAAAAATATTAAAAATAAAACAATAAAACGTACACATTATATTTTTATAGTGATTGGGTGACAAACGGATTATACTTATAAGGCTTGACACTTTAGATTACGTTTTCTTTTATAATTTGAGATACTTAAGACATAAAATATGTGGTCGAAAATTTGACAGTATCATATATATTACCTTAGTCTTACCAAAAATCTAATCCTCCTATAGGTTAGAATTTTTACCTTATATTTTCGCCCTTATAGGGCCTACTTACTTATAATGTGGGTAAGACTACCATAAACTACTGCCCGGTGCAACCCGTCTACCCACCCTATACCCACTATATACCTTTAATAATATTTTAATCGTACACTATTATACTTCGATAGACGTCGAAGGTCACGTCATTAATTTTTATTATATGCCTATAATATAATATTATATATTCACACCAAGCAAAATCGCTGTATCAACTGTGGGAGTATAATAACTATAGGTAAGTAAGTATTAGGTAACCTACCTATATATTAATGAAATACTAAATAATTTTTCTAATGATTTTTAATTTTTTTTTGGATCACGCGACATTGTATGTAAATTATTATTACATTCGTTGTATCTATTATATAACTAGCAATTATACCTATAATAATAGTATAGCGTGAATCGAATATTATATAGAGATAAGTACAATTATTTTGTGTGGTCGTCGATGAATGATAGTCGATAGATCAAAGCAGACTTATTGTAAAGTATTCCTACTTAAAAAACATTTTTAGAAAACTTTATTCAAAAATATATATCCAGACTCTGAAGTTTGAAAATTGTATACAAGTAATAACAATATTATTATGTGTATTAATACAAGTATAGATGTTTTCAACAGAGAAGATAAATCAATAAATATGTAGGTACAGAAATAATTTAATTATAAAATAAAATTATATAATAACTAGGTACCTACCTATTAATTATTATTTATTACGAAATTTGTTTTATCTTTACTTTGAGCTATCCGAGACTATTATAGTACAATCCATGTATATACATAATATTATAACAACAACGTAAATCATGCACGAACTTCGCGCCCACCTATATTTGTATCACGATCATGCTTAATTTAAGTTCGTGGACGTGATAAAATGACTGTATTTAAAATGTATAAAGTATTAACTTCGAACGAATATATTCCGAATACTTTTGTATAATTACTTTTTTCAATAGATCGGAATGAATACCGCGGATTTACATTAACCTATTTAGTCGTAAGACATGGGACGAACGCAAATTATTTTGTTAATTGGATATTGCAACGCCGTTAGAATGCAACAGATGTAAGGCAATTAGATAATATACAGTAAAACTGTATCGTTATTCACGAGTAGTTCGAGTATTCGATTGATTTGGACAGATAGGCAATAAGCACATATTACCAATAATGGTGCTGATAAATAAGTAATACCAATTAATATAGATCATTCGATCATTTAATTTTATACCTTATAATAATATAATATTATGTGTACTCCAAAATGTCGTTTTAAAAACATCAAACCTCATTCAATTATGGAGTCGATTATGTAAAGATAAGTGGGCACCTGAACATTATATGTATAATATTTTCTCGTAAATCATTAAAATGATTAAAATTTCGTCTTCTTTCTATAATATAGGTACGAAACGCAATGCCAAAACGATCTTCAAATAATTGTTTACTAGTGCGTGTAAGTATGTCATAATGAAATAATAATAAAAATATAAATAAAGCGTTTCGTATATGCGTGCGTGTGTGTGTGTGTGTGTGTGTGTGCGAGTACGCGCGTGGTGTATATAATAATAATATACTCAAAATGATTTCCCATGTGAACGGTTTCAAAACCGCTGTTTGTACACTTGAGACGACTATTATGGGAGACGTGCCCTTTTCCGACTGGGCTCGGAAATCTAATTTGCACATTTAGAGATAAAAATATTTTCAACAAAACGTAGATGTATATAACACAATGATATTATATTATACTGTAATGTAATGAGATCCAGTACTGATCGTAGATTCATAATAAGACTTAAAAAGGACTGGGCATCTCCACATCGATAAGTTAAAAAGTTTAAGTTAATATTTTCCATAACTTTCAACATTAAACTATAGTCACGCACACGTAGGTAGAATTTCTTACGCATTTTTGATTTCAAATAGGTACGTGCCAGCTATAATTATCTGAACGTAAACACTTCACAACTTTTAGTTATAAATATATTGTCACAGTTGCCTATTTAATAAAATTATATTTATTATATATTATATTATAATATAGTATAATATAATTAATCTTTTCTCTACGTTTCAATTTAATTTGTTCTATGTTTTTTTTTTAAACTATTACTTAGTTTTAATAAGAATTTAACATTCTTCACCATAAGGGTGAAAGAAACTTTTAACTGCCAACCATAAGCTTAGTTGTATTACTCAGCTTAGCTGTTTGTGTACTGTTCAAACATCTTTTAAATTAACTAAGTTTTTCGTTTTTAACTTAACTTAAACTACCTAGTGTAAAATAAAAATAAAAATTTTCTAAGCATTCCCAGATTTATTTAATATCTAGGGGGGAGAGGACGCGCAAAATTAATTGACCTTCCACCACAAATACCCAAATATCGTATGCTATTCCTAAGAAACGATATAATAATATAACGATTTTTACATTATCGAATTTAATTATTTAATTATTTTCTAGAAATATCGATCGTAAAGACTTTTTTCAATTAAGTAAATTATTTTCTGTCCTGTAAAGAATATATTTAAAAATATATATTCTGAACACAATTCAAATACTCCAAAAAGTATTCAAATACTAATAGAATATATATTTTTACCTATTAATATTTTTCAGTTTTGGAATGGTTAGAAATTAACGTGGGTCAATCATATTCCATTCAAAGACAATAACTATTCAACTATGAGTTGATAACTAATAATGTGCCCAATTTTTAATAGAACAATTTGTTTTGTCACAAATACAAATTGCTTTTCGAGTACGAAATATGTATTTGAATACATTTATATGAATACTTTACAAGACTAAGTATTTTCTATACTCGATGAAAATGAAACCTACATTTTATTATTTAAACTAATTTCAATTAAAATGTATACTAAAGTTAACGAACAAATAAACAAATACTGATAAACATTGTCTCCGTTCAGAATATAGTTTTCCACTTTTTCGTATACGTACCTACGTTTATAATTTAATTCAAATTTTAGATGTGTTAAATTTGAAACAACAACAATGTAAGTACTCATTGTAGGTACATTCGGTAACTGCTATGCTGCAGAACGGGGTTTTTTCTTCCCATTGAATTTTCTTAGGTATTTTATCGGTACGATTGCTGTTTTATGTTCGAATGTTCAATTATAATTTATGAGAATAAAAAAGTATTATTATTTATTAATAAATTAAAGTTATATAATATCATTGCCTAATGCCTATTGTATTTTTATTTCTTGTTTTGAAACAATAGGTTTCATAAGTTGGCAAATAATATTATATTGTATGATCTATATAATACTTATATATTGTCCATATATTTTGAAAGGTTTTGAAACATTTTAGTTATTTTCCTCAACACTTATCCAAGTTTAAAATTCACATTACATTATAAAAACAATTGTTGTCAATTGTAGATATTAGGTAGGTATCTATGAAAAAAAACTGTAAAATTGAATTTATAACTAATGTTAATATTTTGAAGATAACATCTACGTCCAAAATATGAAATCATAAGGCTACATAAATACTTAATAATAATAGTTTTCACTTATTAGTTATCACTTATTGCTATTATAATATACTTCCTGACGTTATCTCACGATGCGTGACTTCCAAAACTTTGACTTACCAAAAACTAAAGATGAAAACACCTGGTTTCAAGAGGAAGGAGCAACCTCGCCGGAGTGTTGATAGCAACAATATTGCAGACGGTTGTTCAGTAAACGCATGTTATCTTGCTAATATATTGATGGGCCATCCCGATTCCCAGATCTATCCATCTGCGATTTTTTTTTGGTTGGCCTCTGAAGAATATTGTATATATCATTCACAATTTCAAAAAATAGATCACTAAAGAAATTAATAGCATTCCATCTGATACATTGTGCTTCAGGTAATACAAAATTTCAAAAAATCGTTTTACTGAGCATTTATAGCGGACAGCATTGAGCAACATTTGACTGATATTATTTTTTTTAATCAATACCATTCCAAATTTGTCAAATTAATCAAGCTCTTTAAATAAATGTAAAAAAACACTGTTTTATTCATCAAATATTTTAACACAGTATATTTCTTTGGTTTTATCCTGGACCGCCATATAGTGCAATAAAATCGCGATGCTCACTGGAAACAATCTATAATTATATATACGCGAACACCGTACATCATTCATACACGTAATCATTATAGATACATTAATTACACAATGATTCCAGTACGACTTCCGTCAGGTTTCCATACTAATATGTCCTCCGATACGCGATAGCAAACGCACGCCGTTTTAATATAATAATATAATATTTAAGTAACGGCCCGCTGCACTCGGGACGCTAATAATATAATAATAACAACCAACAACAACACCAACAATATATGCTCGTACGGGTTAAACAACATGACCGATGCAAACAATTAAACGACCGTGTGCGTGTGTATATTATAATAATGTGTATGACGCGGTGTAGTAGGTATGTTTTTGAAGTCGTGGGGCGAGGGTGCGAGTTCGCTGCTGCTGCTCCTGTGTGTGTTGGGTGGTCCCCTAAACGTGAATTATACGTCCTTTCCGTGTCCCCATATTTGTTTTACGACACTAAAACAGACTTTTATGATCCGTCTGAATGACGTTTCTGGAACGAGTCGAAAAATAATGTTTATAATATATTTTGCACGAGGTGTTTCGAAGTTCGTCGAAGACGAGGAGAAAAAACAAACATAAAAAGCCAAACGGTTTTTTCCTTTCCTCGTCGTCAGTTTTCGTGTGTCTGTGTATGTGTGTGTGTATGTGTAATTAAATGTTGTTTATTTTTTCGGCGCCAAAAAGGAGCTGTTAATAATATTATTTTCGTTACACTATTATATAGCTGTTTATTTGTTTTAATGTAACAACTAACAATATTACAGTCGTTACTCGTTTTGTATAAAAATACTGTATATACACTATATAGTAGGTATGTAATATATACCAGCCAAACGGCAAACACTATATAACCAATATTATATTTAGATATAGTTAATCTATACAGATAAACTATATAGGTATATTGCATATAAATATTTAATGTATAATATATACAACGTGAAGATAGGTACGGTTTTAACGAATTCATACGTTATTTACGTATTTTTCATAAATATTATTTCTGTTATTATTTCTATTATACATTTTTTAAATGTTTTCAGCTTGCAATTAATTAATCGTAATAAATATTAACAATAGGTATTAAAAAAAATCTTCTTTTGCAACAAACAAATTAACATTCGATAACGAGTTTGATTTGACCGATTTCCACTGTACATTCATTACTGTAATAGGTATTTTATTATTATAGGCAACAAATATGTAGATATCTAAATGTAGTTTGAAATTACAGCGAAAATACAAAATTAGAAAAAAATTAATTTTCACGATCCTCGTCGCTATAGGACCTCGTGTGCTCTAACCTTTACCTACACAATATATATAATTATTAAAATACGCATTGTAACATACTCACTGCAATTATTATTGAACACTATATATAGTAGCGCAATACATATTTATCTGCCCGTTAGTGTTATTATTAAGTCATTTACCATGTATAGCCGATAGCGTTATAAAAACATAGGTATTATGTAGGTATACCACTTATATGTAAGCTGGTATATAGGTAATATAATTATTAAAAAATTGTAATGGTTTTTTTTAGCAAAATTACACATGCTCGGTTGTAACATTAGTAGCATATAATAGGTACATAGGTACATACACTTTGTGAGTATTACACAACTACATGTTATACCAAATACTGTGCTGTTATATTAAATTATATTATATACAAGGTGAAGTTTTTAACTGTAAACACTCGTTAATTCGAGAAAAAAATAGGTTTTTTTCTCTCAAAAGTTTGTGTTGGATATTTTTAGATAAATGCACTCAATTATAATTTATAACACTTTATATGTATCGATGACTTAAAATAAAACAGCATATAGTATAGATTTATTTAGCCATTTAGGTAAATTTTTTAACAAAATCGTTTCGTGATTCTAGTAGCATTATAGTGAGGATGAGTACCTTATACAGATGATATCGTTTAGCCAATCAATACAAATATAATTTAAATACGAAACTATTTTTTTTCCAATTTGAAATATTGTCTATTCGGATCTAGACACATATTTAGTAAGCAAAATATATAATACGACATCCTACAAAAAATATGTACATTCTTAAAATCATTTATTTTGAAGTTCGAAGTGCACACATAGAATATTATATACTCACATATAACACGTCTGGCCTTGTTATGCCCCTAAAGAAATAAAATGTTTTATGGTGCATAATGCACCAGGATGGGGAGTGCTGTTATTATTTTATACAATTTCGATAATAGTCCTACACTCCTGCATTTATACTTTATTATAATGTCAAGCGTCTACCAAGTTATAGCAAAATATATCTTTAAGACTACTTTTAAAGTTGTAAAAACGTTAAAAGAAATTAACACTTTATAATAGCCACTATGCGTCCCCATAAATGATTATTAAATCCTTGAATATAGGTTTAATAAATATAATATATAAAAATCTTTAGTGATTGGTACAAACAATGTAAAATCTGTATCGCGCATTATTTAATATAATTTCCTGTAACATATATATGAATAATTATTATTATTCCTTGTACTTATAACTCTGAAACGTAACTACGATTTTTATGGTTTTGTTTCCCTGTTATGATTTGTTTTTTTTTTATTTATGTTGTAAGTACTTTTTCCTATGACCACGTACTCATATAAAGATATTATAGGTTCCTATTTATTATTATAATATAATAAAAAGTATTTACCACCACATCTTAATCTAAAAAAATGTACGAATTATACAGTTACATTGTACTCTGATTCTTGTGCAGGACAAAATAAGAATTCTCACGTAGTTAGTATGTTCTTTACTTTACTATCAAAAAAAAAAAAAACATTAAAAGAAATCAATCACAAGTTTTTGGAGCCAGGGCATACTCATATGGAGTGTGATTGTGATCATTCACTTATTGAAAAACAAAAAAAAAAGTCTGAAACCATTGTAGCTCATCCAAGGGATTGGGCTACATTAATAAGCTGTACCAACAAAAAAAAACCGTTTCATGTAGATGAAATGAAACAAAGTGAAATTTATGACTTTGGTAAGATTGTAAAAGGACCTTTGGTCATGAGAAAAACTAATGAAGATGGCAATAAGTTTATCTGGCATGATGTTTCATGGGTCAGGTATTATCCTCATCAATGTTGGGTAAACTATTGTATAAAAATAGTCTAAATGAAGAAGAAGAATTTAAGACTTTAAATATGATTAGAAGAGGATCAAAAGTTATGAGTCATTAGAAAACATGTATTTTTTTCGTAATTTAAAAAATACTGAAAAAATATTATTAATTTTATTTTCAGCTCAATAAGATGTCAAAATGCCAACCAGTTATACTTTTTTTTTAGTTATAAATAATTTATATGTATATAATTAATTTGTAAACAACATCTAATGTATTTAATTTTTGGAATTCAGAATAATATTTTTGCATATTTAATATTTTTAATGCATATTTTGCAATTTTTTCGTGCATATTTTACCTTTTTTAGCTCCTACAACTTCCGAGCCCTAGTTATGACAAATATAACATTAGATCCAGCTTATGATGGGCCATTAGCCATATCAAAAGAAAAAAAAAAGATTTGATTGACCTTTTACCATTAATACCGAACATTTATCATGCATTTTATAAAAATTTAAAGGATAATCAAAATGAAGATGCTTCATATGACCCAGACCTCAGTGAAAGTGATTAATTATAACATATTGTATCTCATTAAATTTTGTTGTATTAAGTTTTAATTTTATTATGTTGTAATATTTTTTTTTATAATAGGTACAATAACAATATTTTTTTAAATAATAAATGAATATACTATAATTATTGGTTTTTAGTTTATTACTATATTTTATGTATTAGACATTAGTGTACCTGTTCAGTGACATTTTTATCTGATAATTTATTTTATTTTAAAAGTCATGGACAAAAAGACATAAGTCAAAATAAGTGAAATAAAAAGTGCATAAGTCGTGGACAAAAAGGCTTAAGTCAAAACTAGTGAAATCAAAAAGGCATAACTACAGTTATCTCGAAAAATATTCATAGTATCAAGAATTTGAATGATTATATGTATTCGGAATGCAATATATACAATATAAAAATACCTTAAATATGTAAGGATATAATGAACTTATTCGTAGGAATTTTCAAACATTGATACTGCTGTCTCAAAAAGATGATCAAATTGACTTAAGCCCTTTCTACCCGGGACCAAAGATATAAATACCATTGTGAATAAGTAGTCAATATTATTATTAAGTTTAAACCCGTGTTTTCGTCATTTGGATGTGCTATGTCGTTTTTACTTATTTATACTGCACACTATCTATGTATTATGCTACATTATGTATTATCTACACGTCATTCATAATTCGTATGCCTATGCATTTATCTAAAATTATATATTTTAATGTTTGTAAATCGTATTTACGTAGTATCATATAGGTGCATGCATCTATATATAATATTATTATATAGTGTCAAGCATTCATCACTAACCGAAAATAATATGATGAGAGTGAAAAATAATTATATTATTATATTTTAGGGTTTCTTGTCAATTACAGTGTACCTAACGTGTAAAAAAGCTAACCATTTTTTGGCAAATATTTTATACACTGCACGTAATAATATATAGAAGATAAAAAGTATGACGATCCCTTTAAATGTCTACACCTACTATCTGTGTAATGAAAAGTTTTAATCTTACATTTTACATGCATAATTGTATGTTATTGTAAAATATTATTTTTTTTTTTAATTATATTTTTTAAACTTTTTATCATCATTATTTTTTTAAATACCCATACATTTTTAACTTTATATTTTGAAGCAGCATATTTTTCTGAGTCATATCATACATAAAATCAATTTTTTAACGAATATTTTATTGTAAGTTATACATTGTAAGTAGGTATTTTAATTTTAAATGAAAATAGTGGATTAATATTTAGTGGGTTTTACCCCTGTGAAACTTTTCCCCACTCATCTAAACTTTAAATAGGTACTAATAAGTTGTAACTAATGAACTATTCGTTTGAAATTCGAACTTTATGTGTCAAAGGACTCCAACAAATTTTCTGCTTTGGAATATGAAATTAAAAATGTATATTATCATTCAAAAAACTAAAATACTTTTAAAAAACGATAACTAACGATCAACAATTTTAAAGTAATGCTTAGAAACAATGAATGTAACCACAATGGGCCACAATATGGATTTATAATATATTGTGTATTATACTGATAAATAACCACAAAAAGCTCCTCAAATATTATTTCAACCATATTTGTCAGCATATAATAATAATTTAATTTTTTATTCAAGACACAGCGCTAGTGAATAGTGATCGATATTACATGGAAAAAAATAATTTGTTTATAGTAAATAGTTGGAAATATTTTTGTTGGCCTAACAATACACAAGATTACACCAACTAAGACTTTACGTTAAGAATACTAAAAGTAAATAGTTGGAATTTTTGGAATTTTCAATATAATTAACGGTAATTGCAACTATATTTTATGGTTCTTAAAATATTTAACCATAATGAATGGTTCGATTAACAATAAAATAATGTTGTTATTTATTTCAATCACAACTATATGGTTAATAATATTGAAATTGATAAAAATAGTTTTAAATATAAAATTAATTATAAAAATCCTATGGGTAAATCCCATCTCGTGTCATCAATACACGGGTGGGTGGTGACGGGGTGAAACAATTATTAATATGTTGCGATACTGGATAATAACTAATACAGAAATACCAAAATTTATTGTTGTTATGTTGTAGTCACCAATCTATACACTCTTACACACGGTACACACTACACACTACACACCTCTATTATATTTGTAGGTTGCAAACGAGATTGCAAATTAATATTATAACTATAACTTGTAAGTACGTATGTTTCTACGACACTAGACGTTTTAGTATTGTCACTTGTCAGTGTCTTAACCTTTTACCTTACGGCTCACGCTCTAAATATGAGTGATTTATTTGTGTACAACATATTGATTGAACTTAACATTTCTGAACGCATCATTCAAAATTTCAAAGGTAAGTTACTATATTATATTATTTTAAAATATTATAGATTAATTAATTTTAAACCTTGATACCTAATTCTCATTTACCACGTATATAGCCACATTTAACAGATGCATTAAGTAATGTATTATTTATGTAGTAAGAAAAGCCTTTTTACTTATTTTCTTACTTATTGGACTTTGGGTGAAAACTAATAATTATTACTTCCTATCATTATTGTTTTACTATATTTTTAAATATTTTTGATATTCAAACTTAGGTATAAAGAGTATAATTGTTACATAGGTGTGCGCAGCTCGTTGTGACAGAGTGGGCCAATAATACTTTTATAGAGTTATTTCAACCAATTAACGTATCCAAAAGATCAATTAGTGGCAACCAAAAAACAAAATATTGGAGACCATCAAAATTGGAACTAAAACAGTCATTTATATACTATGTTAATGTATGAAATAAATCACTGGTATTTTAAGTTATGAATAAATTTATATTTTAATTAACAACCATTTTACAGAGTACATGTCAATTAAAAGAAGTAAATGAAGATAAAAGAAAAAAGGCTCAACTATTGGATCAGACTCTTCAACCGTATATGATTTTTGTTCAAGACCCAGAATTCGAAAATAACGTAACAGATTTCTATGTAATTATAAACAATCATTTCTTTAAACTAGAAAGTGCTTTAAAAGCACTTGATGTGTGTTTTAAATCATTTTTCTCTCTAAATTTAAATTACCCGACAGAGTCTACTCAGGTTTGGTATTTTATTCAAAAATATTTTTTTGAATTAGAAACAAACTTTGATAAAAATTATCAAAATATTAATAATATCATGCACGACTTGAATAATTGTTTAAATAATCAGGTTTTTAATATTTTAAGGTTACATTTTTTCTATTTCTTTTTTGTAATAATTAATAATTACAATAAGATAAAATGGCTCAATTTTTTATTTGTTTGGAAATGTTTAATTCTCAGTTAAATTTATTAAGACATATTACCCAATATCATTCATCTAATAATATATCAGCTTTCAAATGTTTATAATTAGAATGTTATAGAGTATTTAGTTCTTTTAACTCGTTTAGGAAACATTTGAAAACTCATATACCTTGTGATGATCCATTAGTCATAGAACCTTAAGAATCCGTAGTAAACAACTTAGGTGAAAATAGCGAATTATATAATTTATCTGTAGATAGTAGTGTATCTGAAACAATAGTTCTTAATTCTGAATTGACTGTGGAGATATTTAATGAAGTAGTAACAGAAGGTGCAGTACAATTCAGGGACTGGAACCGGAACCGAAAGAACCGGTTCTGGAACCGGTTCTTGGAGAAAATCTAGGTACCGGAATCGGAACCGGAACTCATATTACACAATGCTTAGAACCGGAGTTAGAACCGGAACCCCATTTTAATAAGCAATAAATTTTCCGGTTCTTTAAGGTTCTTATCGGTTCTAAGAAAAAGTTCTGTATTTCAAATAATTGAACATTTTATTTAAATAGGATTTTGTTGTAATCAAATAATCATTTTTCATAGAAATATTTTTGTTTTGTACATAATAAAATGTGGTATTTTACGTTATTAATTCGAAATAATCGTATTGTAATTTGTAGGAAAGACCGACACTGATTAATTTATATTTTATACACATACACCATACGGGTTGCATTTTTCATTGGTAATAATAATATAACGAGAATGGTCGATAACAATGATGTATTTTTCTACGAATGTTTACATATTTTATAAAATACCAACGAAATAATATTTATATAGTTATTTATAACTCTGTCCCACGACTCAACTCAGTCACACACTCACACATTGACACATACGAGTAATTTACGATTTATTTATCATGTGGTCATACTGTAATTAGATGTTTTGCTTATTAGGCATCGACCGAATATAGACTAGATATTTTTGATTATTCACTACTCAATACCGAAGTCTAAACGTCTCATTTGTTACCCATTTAATATATTTTTTAACATGGGCCGTGTTGCTAAGTCCATTGTACACAAATATTTTTTTTTCAACAAGCAAGAAAATTTGTCCACTTGCAAAACATGTACAGGAAATTTAAAAGTAAGTACCTATTATACCTATGTTTTTCAATTAATTATCTAATACAATTGTTATTAAAAACATTTATCTTTTACTATTTCCTTCTAGGATTCAAAATGTATTTATTATGCAGTAGGCACATAATACTATTGTGATTTTAATTAAATATTTTATTTGTTTATGCAATTATAATATATAATGGCTTTATGTTAAATATGTGTAAAATATTCACCAACATTCTTTACTAAATATTTTATCAAATTTTGATTACTGCATTAAAAATTAAAAGATTGTGTTGTATAATATTATATATTTAAGGCTTTAGTAGGTCTTTTAAATTTTCAAATATTTAATTTATTAACTTGAATACTTTTTGTTTAAGGGAAATCATGGGTCAAACCTTAAGAAGCATTTGAAACAACATAGTGACGTTTATGAAGAATATTTAACAAAAGAACTTGACAAATCCAAAGACAATGTACCAATTAAAATTGCTTGTATGGATTTACATCAGTTCTTGAAACCTAGCATAAAAGTAAAAACTGATATGAAGACATTAATCAATGCATGTGTTGAACTAGTAACTGTGAACGGACGTCCCTACAGTATATTAGATGACTCTGGTTTTCAAAATATTATTAATCCAATTTTAAGTAGTATACAAAATAGTGTAGTTTTGAATTCGAGTTCTATTAAGTGAGTCATGTTAACTTTTTACTTTTACAACTTTAATAGTTCTTATTTATGAATACTAAGTAGAACCTAATTATAATTTTATACTAATTTACTGTTTTTTTAGGAAATATGTTCATTCCGAATCCCAACTTATAATAAATCAAATATCGGAAGATGTTTCCTCTAAACTTATTTCTTTGAAAGTTGATGCTGTCACACGTTGTAATAGAGCATTTTTGGGAATAAATGTGCAGTATATTGTAAATAGTTGTATTAAACTTAGAACTATTGGACTTGTTGAGCTAACTGAATCACACACAGGTAATTTAACAATCTCTTAAATTATTTTCATGTAATTTCTTATATTATCTAACTTAATAATTATTTAGGTGCTTATCTAAAAGATGTAATTCTTAAAGTTGTTAAAAAATTCAACATTGAGCCTCAGCAAATATATACAATAACTTCAGACAATGGAGCAAACATGTTGAAGGCTGTAAGTTTACTTGAAAATAAACCTTTGCAAATACCTGTTGATGAAATTGATGATGAAATTAATGACAGTATTATTGAGGACGAAACTGCCCATGAGAATAGAATAGAAATAAGTTCTAGCGATGAGTCTGACATTGATGATATAAGGTAAAATATATTGATTTTAATAAAATACTTATCTTAGTAGATTATCAATAATTACAAGTTACAACTAGAGTACTAGATTTATAATAATTTATTCATTTTTATTCATTTTATTCATATTTTCAGTAATAATATTGATCCTGATTCAACTTCTCATATATTAAATGAAGATCAAATTTTTGAGTTACTTAATGAAGACATTGAAAACATTGATGTACAGTTTGAGCAGTCTGAACAAATAATAAATGATGTTGAATTACAAGAGCTTGGAGATAATTCAATTTTTACCAGTAAATATAATATTATATAGTTTCAACTTTCAACAATACATTTAAATGTTACAAATGTGATTTGATAGAATTAAATTTCTTATTTTTATTTATTTATTTTTTTATCGTAGGTATCCGCTGTGTTGCTCATACACTTCAATTGGCTGTATTAGATAGTCTAAAAGATAATACAATCCAAAAATTGTTAAACAAAGTCAGAGGTTTGGTTCGGAAGTTACGCAATCAAAATTATGTATATTTAATCAAAAAGGAAAAATTAAAAACACCTATATTAGACTGTTTGACCCGTTGGAATTCTACTTATGATATGCTGGAAAGGTTGCAATATCTAAAAGATTTTATTCAAAATATGTCAGTTAATGACAAAACGTTAAAAAAAGTTGCTTTAAGTTACTATGATTGGCAACAAGTTGAAACAATCTCCAAAGCACTATTACCTGCAAAAGTATGTTCAAAAAAACTACAAACTGACAGTTAACAATGACAGATTTTTATGGGGCATGGATTTCCTGTAAGATTCAAACGAATGTATTGAATTCAAACTTTGCTAATAAATTAGTACAGTTAATGACCAATAGAGAAAAAATTATTTTGAATAACCAAGTCTTACTTGCAGCTATTTTTTTAGATCCACGATATAATATTACGTTGAACAGAGAACAGTCAGCTACTGCAATTCGACACTTGACCAACATTTGGATTTGTTTAAAACAAATGGAACTGAATAAAGAAGATGTTAATTCAATAAACCTTGAGTGCCATCATAATGCAAGTGATCATAATAGTCCAACAGACCCCATAGATGATCTTGAAATATATCTTAGAAGCAAAGTTAATGATGAATCTACGTCTTCTGATTTTGGCACTTTATCAAATTCTCAAACTGAAACTATTGGAACCAAAATCGAGACACTTTTAAAATCATTTAGTATTGAAGAAAAAAGATTGTGCCATAAAATAAATATTCTTCAATTTTGGAAATCTAAAAAATTAGTATATCCAGAACTTTTTGAGCTTTCAAATGTTGTATTCAGTGTTCCAGCAACCCAAGTTAGTGTAGAAAGACTATTTTCTGGCTTGAAATTTGTGTTATCTCCGTATAGGTGTAACATTTCAGCTAAAAATTTAGAAAACCAATTACTCGTACGTACAAACATGGTATTTGAAAAGAACAACAAAAATCTATAGACTATAAGGAGTATCAGTCTACCTAAATATATTTTTAAATATTATGTTTTACTAAAAAAGTTGTTGAATTTGTTTAATAAAGTCTTCGGTATGCGTTTTATTGTTACACACATTTTGTTTGTTTTCTGCTTCTTGTGACTGTTTAATTCTTTAATACCTTCCTACCTAATAATAAAGGACTTCAAAACTATTTTATAACAAGTTTTATTAATTTTCATTTTTTTAGTATAAATTTAAGGAGGTTCAAAAAGTTCTAATAATATCTAGATTAATATTACATTACAAATAACGTTAGTCGTTACTAACATTACACTATTTTAAATTAGAAATTATAAAATTAATTTTGCAAACCGACTTATATTAACTAAAAAGTAATAAGTATTTGTAAAAAGTATTTAAATACATGCGTAGTATTTGTATCTGTATTTAAATACAATACAAAAGTACCTATATTTTACAAAACTGGGCCAAGTTATGATTGTATGAGTAAAAAATCTATCTAATAAGCTAAAAGTATTGCTTGAAAAAACTCATTTTTAAGAACCGGTAAGAACCAGAATTAACCGGAACCGGAACCGGAACCCTTATTTTGTAATTTTAAGAACCGGAATCGGTACCGGAACCAATATATATTTTTTTTTAAGAACCGAACAAGAACCAGAACCGTAAAAATCCTTAAGGTTCCAGTCCCTGGTACAATTAATGTCTAAGTGGTATAATGAAGCTGTAGTTCCTAGAAATAAAGTTCAAAATTTGATTAATGATATAAAATCGATTAATTTAAATAGTACTGATATTCTAAAAAATGAAGTTATAAATAATTTGAAGACCAATGAAAATAATCCGAGAATAATAAATTTCAAAAATATTAAACATGTTTGATATCTTAAAAAATCCTTTTAAAGACCTTGAAACCAAATATTTACGTCTCAATACTTTAGAACTATTAGGTGTTTATATCAAACCTGTTGAAATTTCTATAGGAAACCGAATAAAAAATGTTATTAAAAATGGAAATACAGTGCTTGATACTGTTAAAATTAATGAATATATTATTCCACTAAGGTTGGTTTTTAAAAAATTCTTTGAACAACCTAACGTTTTAATAACTGTTTTAAAATATCTTAATGAATTAAAGTCTATGCAATGAAATATAATTAGTAGTTATTTACAAAGTGAAATTTGGAAAGGAAAGTGTAGTAAAAATCTAAATAAACTCTTAATACCTTTTTTTTGATGATTATGAAACTAACAATGCCTTGGGGTCCCACGCTGGTAAAAAGAAATTAGGAGCAGTTTACGTATCTTTCGGATCTTGTTTTCCTTCTGAATTTTCTTCTTCATTAAATTACATATTCCTTGCATTGTTATTTAACTCTATTGATAGAAAAGAATTGGGAAATACAATTATTTTTAAAGAGTTAATTTCAGAAATAAATTTTTTACAAAATAATGGAATTGATGTTCAGATCGAAAATAATAGTTATACTATTCATTTCTCCTTAGCATTGATTCTTGGCGATAATCTTGGCCTACATTCGATTCTGGGATATACTGAAAGTTTCATCGCCATTTTCCTTGCAGATTTTGTAAATGTAGTAAACTCGAATGTAACTACTCTGTAAAACAAGATAACAATAAATTAAAAAACAAAGAAAATTATTCTCAAGATTTATCTATTGATAACTTGTCATTGACAGGTATTCATGAGGCATGTGTTTGGAATGAAATTGATGGTTTTCATGCAACTCATAATTATTTCGTTGATATAATGCATGATGTACTAGAAGGGGTGTGTTCATATGATATTTCTGAAACATTATTTGAGTTTATTATAAATTTAAAGTATTTTTCGCTGAGTACGTTAAATAACCGTATTCAGTATTTTGACTATGGTCCAATTGAAAGACAGAACAGACCACAATATATTACAAGTGATCATTTAAAAAAAAAAAACTTAAAATGTCTGCAAGCGAAATGCTTTGTTTTTGTCGTCATTTAGGTATTATGATTGGTGATTTAATTCCTGACAATTCTGAAGTATAGCTGTTATATAAATTATTAAAAAAAATAATTGATATTGTCACTTCTAAATCTATTCAAGTTGAATGTGCAATTCTTTTAGAAACTTTAATTACAGAACATCACCAATTATATTTAAAATTATTTCATACTAACTTAAAGCCTAAACATCATCATCTACTACAACACTACCCTTATATAATGAAAAAAGTTGGTCCATTATCGCATTTGTGGTCAATGAGGTATGAATCGAAACATAGAGAATCCAAATTAACAGCTAACTCCATCTCAAGTATAGGAAAAATATATGTTACACGCTTAGTGTTAAACATCAACTAAGATTTGCATACCGCTTACTTTCAAAATCAAATATACTAGCCTATACATTGGATGTAGGGAAAATTATTAAGCTATCAAATAGTACATTAGATGATATGAAAAGTAAAATAATGCAAGTATAGATTTAGATTCTGCAAGTTTTGTTTCATGGGTGAATGTAAAGGGTACGCGATATACTATAAAAAATATGATTATAATATTAAATGTAGAAGACATGCCTAAATTTGCTAAAATTATACACATATTTTTTATTATTGGATGTGATATTCCTTTTTTAATTGGTCAAAATTATTTAACAGTATCACACGATGAACATTTATAAGCCTATGAGGTTGAGTATTGTTCTGATTTTATTTGTATTTCTTTTAATGAAATAATTGATACCAGTTCTTGTGTTCTGAATATAAAATCGAATGGCTGTTCATATATTTCATGTAGTTTGTAAAAATGCTTTATTTTATTGTTATGTTGTATATATATTTTAAAAACAATATTCTAAAATTATGAATATTTATTTTGTTTTGTAACTAATACCTATGTCCTATATTATCTACCCACCAGTCTAGTAATTTTCCTTAACTAAATACCTAACTACCTAAGTGTAAATAATATATTATGTATTAATTATTAATGTATTACCTACATATAGAATAAAAAATGATTGAATATATTAATTTATTGTAATTGTTATCATTTTTGTAATGTTATCTCAACAACATGGTATGGTCAATACAACCAAAGAACTATGGGTGAATTAACATAACTATATGTAACTGCAACTAATAATTTATTTGGAGTTACTAAAATATATTGTTGGGATTGCTAAATATGTTTTAATATATTGTTTGTACAACATAAGAATATGGTTGAATAATCTTAATTTATAGTAACCCTAATCATTTTTGTTGTTATCTCAATAATATGTTTATAGTCAGTACAACAAAAGAACTATGGTAGAATTACAATAAGTATATTGTGATTCTAACCAATGATTGTTGTGTTATATTAACAAAATATTTATGGTTGTTACAACAAAATCGTGTTAACAATATTGATTTAGTATTTGTAACTTAATAATTAGATTGTCCCTATAGCTACAATGGAATATTGTTCGGCTAACTATTTAAATGGTTGTAGTAACTTTGTATTTTTTTCCGTGATAGTATTGCCAAATTATCCATACATTATCCTGCCTGTATCTACCTAGGTATATAATTTACGCCTATATCACCCGTAACTTATAAGTACGTACACCTGCGAAGGGTCTAAATCCAAACAGTTACAACGTGTAACAATATATACATATACTGTTGCGTACGTAAAAGTATAATTTATATTATAGAGGATATTAGCATTTATTTTTGTTGGTTTTTGCGCATTTATACACGTTATATTCTTTCTGTAAAAAAATACGTGATGCGTGTACCAAAATATACACTGATATTATATTTTATATCTACGAGTAAAACAGATAATAGCGTTATGACCATAGAGATTGATATCGCGTTTTTATGTGTTTTATCTGTATGTTTTCAGAATCAACATTTTCTCATTTCTTAGAGTAAATATATACATAATATGTAATATTTATAGAGTATATATTAGAGCATTTAAAACTTAAAATTACCAAGTAAAAAGCGTCACAAAATTAATCTTTGTAGGCAGTTAGGTATAGTCATATTATTTTCATGGTATAAACGGGTTTATATAAAAATATATAAGTACCTACTTACCGTGAGTTCTTCGATTTTATTTTATTTTCACGCACAATTTTTCCTACTCACGTGGTCTCGATAGAAGTGTGATGTGCAAACATAAAGTAACTAAGTGTTTTCCTCTGTTATTAACAACTATTTGAACGATTAAGAAAACTAAAAACGCCAAATATCCAGATTAATATTCACTCAGTGGTGGATGTACTCTCCAGGAAATCGGTATATTCCAAGAAAATGTCCCCTGTATACTGGCCTACGATCCCATGCCTAAAGTTATTATAATTTTCAATTATCTTCAACAAACGTCGATTTTGTACAACATAACATAATATTACTGGCATATTTGTTTACCCAACTCTGGAGATGGTATCAAGGTTATAATAATATTATTTAATAAGGTGACTGTAAAAAAAAACTATTGTTAGGCCTGGTTTTTCAACTTTGGAGTTACCAGATCCATCCGTTCAATAAATGTAGAAAATAATCTTCCGAGTTGGTTAGTTTTTATTCTCCTGGGCTGACCTCTGCGCTCAGGTCGACACCGACCCCTGGGGCAGACCGTATAAATTGTTAATGAAGAAGCTAGGTGCCCGCAACCCAGCCGCGGACCCCAGCCGTCATTGCTGACTCTCTCTTTCCTGTGGCCCCCATCACGAACTGTGACTTGGTTCCATGTCCTGTTGTAGTCAATATCTTCCAGACATTTAACCTGGACCGGAACACGCCGGAGTTCATCCCAGAATTAAGTAGAGACTCGTCAAGAGACCCACACAGGGAAAAGCGGCCGGACCCTCGGGGATCCCTAACGAGGTCTTCAAGGCTCTCGCGTCCACCCAGTACTCTATTTAACGACTGCCTCGGCGCACTGACTTTTACAAACAGCTGGAAGAGGGCACGACTTGTGTTGATTCGAAAAGGCCCGGAGAAACCTCCGGACGTCCCGTCGAGTTATAGACAAATCTGCATGCTTGACACTTCGGGCAAGCTGCTCAAACGGCTCCTACTCCAAAGGCTCGAGGAGCACTATTCCAACCGTTCCTCGCCGTACCACCATGGTCATGTCCCGAGCCTATCCACGCACTTCCCGACAGATGGAAATTAATGGACCAATGCCATCGCGCCTTTTGGCGCTGTTGGTTGTCAGAGTACTTGGCCACCTTTCAAGGTAGATTTAAGTGGACTGAGGGGGTCCCTAACCTTGAGGTGAATGATATGGTAGTTGTGATCGATAATCAAAGCCCTCCGTTGTTTTTGCGACTCGGTCGGGTGGTTGAGTTGTTGCAAGGTGCCGATGGGTATCTCCGAGGCGCCCGGGTTCTAACGCGTGCCGGTAATTACGCACCCTGTGGTTAAACTGGTACAGTTACCAACTAATGTAAAAACCTGTCTTCATCGATCATATGATAAAGGCCCGTCTTCATATGATATCAAGACTTTCGTTTCCGGTTCTCAAACCAATTCCTATGTGATATGACTCTCGCGGCGGGGAGAATGTTCGAACGTGGAACGGTTTTTGCCGCCAAGTAAGCTGCTCTGGACACTACAAATGGTGGATATCGAAGTTAAATTAAATATCAGACATATATTGTGTAAATGAACAAAATTTAAAACACAAATTTTTTTGAGTTATTGTAGGTAATAATTTAGCAATTAACCTTATAATATTATTATATTAAAATTAAGTATCTATTACGTACCTAAATATCTCAACTTTTTATATTTGTTTAGGTATTGGTTTTAGATTTTCTTATCGTACGAGTATAATGCCTATACCGATACTATAGTTATCTTATTAAATTGTTGACTTTTGGTATTAATATTTAAATTGTTCTGTCTTCTACATCGGAAAATACATTATGTTTATAATAAATAAAATAATATTATTTTGCCTATTGTAATAAAATATATATATTATATATATTGAAACTTGAAATTTTGACTGTACATTTTTACCATAATTTATTATTTTATGTAGCTCCTAATTAATAAATGATAATAATATATTGTGCATTAAAAATATATATGCAATAGGTATTTGTGTTATGTAGTTTCAACCGTTTGAGAATATATTAAACAAAAAATAGGTAGCCTCTAGGTGCTCTTGAGTTATCTAATTCTTAGTTGAAATGGATTATGCTATATAGACGTATGAAAGGTAGCCGGTAGGTACCTACATTTTCTATGTTATGTATATTATGTTTGTAAGATGGTGACTACAAATACGGTTATTATAGCATACAAATACGGTTATTATAGTATACACATGATATAATAAACTAGGTATGATGTCAATAGTCGTATATTAGTCTTTTGTTGCGCAAATATGGCGCTGGTCTTTCGCCACTTATCATTGGTTCACATATTATCGTGACTACAAACTTTTGGCGGTAATTGATTATCTCGTTTTTATCAAAATTTGTTTGTGAAAATATTTACTATACAGAATATTTTATGAAATTTAATTTATTCTGTGATTTAATTATTAAATTCAAATTTTATATTATATTTGTTTTTAATATATTTATAAACAATGCCTGTTTGCGTTTTTGAGGGCTGTATGAGTGGTAGTAAAAAGAAAAACCTCATAAAACTAAAAAATGTACATTTACATAAATTTCCAAAAAATATAGAGTTTCGGAAAAAATGGTTGCATCAAATAAAACAGGGATCATCTATACAGGATGTTAATTTTGACAAAGGTAAGCACACAGAATAGTTTAAATGGTAAGTATATTAGTCGATTTTAATATGTTCATAGTTGATTTGTTTAAATACTGTTACATATTATTAGGTAAGTTGTACATACAAATTATTAATATATAATAATTCTTTTAATATTATTTTTGTTTAAAATATTCTGCTTAAAATGTACCTACTGTAGCTGTGGTATGTTCATTACACTTTGGTCCACAACATTTAGAACCAAAGCCACTTTGTTTTGAAGGTATTAGGTCGCCTAAATGTAGTAGGAGATTGAAAATTGATGCTATTCCATTGAGGTAATAATATATCCTCCAAAATTTCAAGAATAATATAATTTGATTTTAAATTCATTTTTAGTAAATACGAGTGTGAATACTCTTCTCCGACAGTTGGAATGGAAATTGTTGAAATTAGTACTCCAAGTGGAATTTTTAAAGTAACACCATCTCCGGGTCATAGTAATTTAAAAAAATTATCAATTGAGGATTCTGGCATAACATGCAAAAGAAATTTATTTGAGGTCACCTGTGAAGAAAGTTCTTCCAACAAAGGAATATGCGTTATATCAGATGAAAACTCTTCACCAATTACTGTTGAAAATAAGTAATAACCTTAAGTAAAAATTAATTTGCATCTCAATGTATTATATAACTTATATGCTTTTACCTATTAACATTAACATAAAAATGTTTTTCACCAAATGACACCCAAGGATCATTCTTCATTGAATGTCCATGTCTGTAGTAGTTAATATTTTATGTATATTAATTTTTTAGTGTACCTATTAAATCATTCTTCATTGAACCTATTTTACTTTTATGTGTTAAACAATTCTTAATATTATATGTATTTAAGTTACTATTTTATGTGTAAAATAATTTTTCATTGTATCATTGATTATAAATACTGATTGTATATATTCTAATTAATATTTAATGTGTATTGATTTTCCTTTGTGTTAAATTATTCTTCTCTGTATGTATTTTAATTATTATTTTGTTTATTGATTTCCCTAAAAAAATTGTAAAAATTATTCTTTATTTTTGCATGTAGTTGTAGTAGGTAATATTTATGTATATTTATTTATTGATGAGTTAATTTCTTCTTCATTATGTCTATTTTAATAAACAATTGATATTTATGTGGAAAAAAACATATTTGAATTTTTTTTTAAACACCTACTTACTTACAACATTTAATAAATGTGATTAATTGTATGAAATATGGGGAAAACATTTTTATTTTATGATTTGTAGATTAAAAAATGAGATAGAAATTATTAAATTACAAAATGAAGAACTTGTGAGAAAAAATACTGAATTACAAAAATTAATTTTTGATCAAAACAATTGGATTACCTTAGAAGCCTGCAGGTTTGAAAATAAATTTAAAAGCGCTCTATCCAATATTTTTTCACCACAGCAAATCGAAATGATTCTTCATAAAAAAAAGAAAATTGGAAAATGGGAACCAGAAGATATCGCATCGGCTATTACACTAAGGAGTATATCACCAAAAGCCTATAGATATCTTAGGGATAAATTGGAGTTTCCATTACCAGGTATTCCAAATTCTTAAATGTTAATTTATAATAATGATAAAGCGTTAAAGATTTTTACTTGATGAATATTTACTTACTTTTTAGTATTTACTGACAACATAGTATTAAATTTGTTAATACATTTAAAATAAATTTAGGTTTGTCGACATTAAGACAATGGGCAGGTAAATTCATAATGGACAAAGGCATATTGAAAGATGTCCTTATGCTTTTAAAAAATATAGGGAAATCTCTAACAAAAATGGACAAAGTTACAGTGATTTCATTTGATGAAACTTATGTATCACAAAAATTGTGTTATGACAAAAAAATAGAACAAGTTTTGGGTCCATTTAAGTGTGTTCAGGTCATGATTGCCAGAGGTGTGTAATTAAATAATTATAATAACTCAATAAACACACAGAATATAACAATAAGCATTGTTTAAAATATATTTAAATTGTTTAACTTTAAAGGTCTATTTGCTAAATGGAAGCAACCATTATATTATGATTATGATTCACCAATGACCCAAGAGTTGTTATTTGAAGTCATAACTCAGCTAAATGACTGTGGTTTTGAGGTAGTAGCCATTGTTAGCGACATGGGGCCTACAAATATTAGACTTTGGAAATGTCTTGGAATCACACCAACAAAAACCTCATTTGAGCATCCTGTTTCTGGAAAACAAATTTACATGTTTGCTGACGTTCCACATCTCCTGAAACTCGTTAGAAATCATTTATTGGATAGTGGTTTTGTTTTACCGAATCAAACGTATATTGGAAAACAAGTTCTTCAAGAAGTTGTTGGTCTAAACAAAGGAGATTTAAGTTGTGTTTACAAGGTTACAGATCTCCATTTAAATGTAGTAGGATCACAAAGGCAAAATGTGAAATTAGCAGCTCAGGTGTTATCTAATTCAATGGCAAAAGCAATTTCATATTTTGGCCAAAAAAATTTATTGCAATTCACCAATTGGAAAGAAGTAAATTAATATTAATTATCTACAATAAAAAATAAATAATTTTAATAGATTTTATATTTAAGACATAAATTCACATCTATCATTGGTATACTCCTACTAGTTACATTATTAATGTTGTTTCTTTCTATCTTCCAATAATATGTTTTTATAATTGTTTAAATGCCTAACTTTTAATTATATGTAGGCGTCAAATGTAATCAAACTCTTTAATGATTGGTTTGATTTACTTAATACGCAACTACCTAAAGATAAATTTGTATTATCTAATGGACTGGATTTAGAAAACCAAAATAAAATACTATCTGAAATGAACATATTAATAGAAAACATGAGAGTTCACTACAAAGGTAAAGAAACTACAAGTTTAAAGCCGTTTCAAAAAGGTATAGTGCAATATAATATACAATTTCATTAATATAAATTAATATAAACAATTTTAATTATATAGGAATAATTATTACCAATACATCACTGAAACTTATGTTTGAAGATATAAAAAAAAGGTATTCCGACGTCAAATATATACTCACAAGAAGAGTCAATCAGGATGTACTTGAAAACTTATTTAGCTCATTAAAGAGTATGATGTCATCAGCATATCGCATAACACCATTAGAATTCAAGTATTGGTTAGTATGACTTTAATTATAGTTGAGTAGTTAATACTCGGCTCGGTTACAATTTATATTGATTTATTTACAGTTTGAGATGGTATATATTGGGAAAATATTCTGATACAATCATCACAGAAAACCGAAATACTCACTGTGACTCTGAAGAATCTTTGGTTGATTGTTTGTCAGCAGTTATTATTAATGAGGCTGAAGTAAGAACTGAAAATAACATAGAACAATATCAACAAATGTGCAATAATGAAGAAATAGCCAAAATAGAGTCAACTTTTGGATCATCTGATACTTATGATGTACCATTAGAAAATATGGATTTATTAGTTCAATTTGAATCACATGTGAGTGGATGTAGAATTTTACTAGTTCATTTTAATTTTTTACACCTACTTGAATTAATAATTTAAGGTGAATTCAGTCAGTAAATTGACTGAATTGGAGGTTGATTGCATTGAATATGTGTCAGGATATGTAGCAAACCGTTTTGCCACCGAATATCCATGGCTAGGTCAAAAAGAAGGTGAAGACTCATCATGGATTCAACATGTTTCAAGGGGTAACCTAACAACTCCATCGCCTATTTTATTCAACTGTGCACTAACTTTAGAAACACTGTTTAATAATTTCCATGGTAAATGTAGTTTAAATAAACAACCCAAAGTCATGACTAGACTCAGCAATTCCTTGATGAATGAAATTAAAAAAGAAAAATTAGATATACCATTCAAAGTAGTCCATTGTCTTGTTAGAACTCGTACTTTTATTAGGTTGAATTATTTAAATAAGTTAATTTGTTCTTCAGCCATAGCAAAAAAAAATGAAAATTCTAGAAAGATAAAAAAATTTGTTTAAAAACTAATAAATTATATTACCATATAAAATAAATGTTGTTTACTTAATTATTTGTTGTTTGTGTAATTAAATATTGTTATTTTATATAACATATTGTTTTCATTTATTGTTAATAGTACATAATTTGAACATTTTGAACATTTTCTACAATTTACAATTTACAATAAGAAATAATTTAATAATTTTTAGTTCATGATCGACAAATTCGACAATAATAGTAATTGATAATAAACTATATAGTATGTGCTTATCACAATACTGTATACAACCAATGAAAAACGGCGAAAGTCCCGTGCATTATTGTAAATGTAATGATTAAGTGAACGGTGGCGGAAGAGTGGTGTATGCGTTAGTGCTCTGCATGGTCCGGTCTAAATCAGTCCAGTCCGGACCGGACCAGACTTCGGTCCGGTTTTGGTTCGACTTTATGAAATAAAACTAAGTAATGGTTCGGTTCAGTCTGGTTTAATAAATTTAAAAAAAATCGGTCTAGCCCTATCAGAAATATTTAGTGAGCAGTTTGGTTCAGTCTCAAATAAAACTATTTCATTTGATTTCGATTTGGTCCGGTCCACGTATAAGACCGATTCAGATAACGGTGCGGTCTTCGGTCCCTGTTACGGAATTATGGTCCGGTCTTCGGTCCCGGTTATGCCATTACGGTCTATAATTATTATTTTTATTATTTATCAACCAATATTATATTTTTAAATCAAAATACCAAGTAGGTATATTACACCATTGTATTATTATAATTATAAATAATCGCATTTTAATCTTCAGCTGTCAGCTATGTTACTCACTCATAAGACAGAGACAACAAATGTCAGTGTCGCGCCTTCTTAATGCATTGATGAACCAGTCTATTAATTGTTTTTAAAAAAAAAAATTGGTCTGGTCCGATTTGGTCTTACTTCAATTAATATCGGACATCGGTTCAGTTCGGTCTGTTAATTGTTTGAAAAAAAAAATAGTCTGGTCCGATTTGATCTCATTTCAAATAACATCGGTTCGGTTCGGTCTGTTAATTGTTTAAAAAAAAAATGGTCCGGTCCGGTTGGCTCAACATGTTTAGCAACAGGAATCAGTTAAATTCGGTTCAAACCGTCAAATCATAGTTCAGTCTGGTCTAGTTTCGGTCTAAGCTCTGATTAACTGGTCCGGTCCAGTCCACAAAAACACGGACCGTGCAGAGCACTAGTATGCGTATCATAAAATGTGCATCATACCTAGTTTATTATATCATGGCCTATCCGGGCCTGGTTTTAACCTATTCACTAAATGATGTCTTTTTTCACAACGTCCTGTAATTTATTTTGTTGTGTAAGGCTTGGAAATACATTTCTAATTAATATGCCCTAAATTCTAGATAATTATTTATACCTACAGTTTTGTGTTTGTGCTTTTGTCCAACCATGTTTAGTCTTTTGTATTTGTATTTTTTTTTTTATTAGGTCTAAAGCTACTCGTTATAGACAAAGAAAAAGAGCAGCTCTTGAAGTTTCTTATTTATTTCCATCAAGTAGCGATAATAGTGAAAGTGATAATCCATTAAGTCATACTGCATTACCATTTGCTTCTTCAATTGAAAATAATAATTATTTAACTGCAACTACTTCAAGAAATGTAAATTTAAATAACCCACCAACATTAAATGAACAGATTGACACAGAAAATGAATTGCTTTCTGATAATAGTTTCAATATTAGTGAACATTTTCCAAATAAGGATTATAATCATAGCAGTAATAGTTCAGATACTAATGAAGACACATTCTCTGAAAATTTGAATACTAATCTAGAGTTAGAAATTGCATTATGGGCTGTACGGAATAATATTTCTCATTTAGCATTAAATGACCTTTTGAAAAATTTGAAAAAATTCCCACAGTTAAATCATTTACCAAAAGATGCACGTACATTATTAAAAACACCCCCAACTGCTATAGTTAAAGATATTAAATGTGGAGTATACCATCATTTTGCCATTGGTCGAGAAATTGAACATTTAATTAAACATTATGAAACTATTCCTAACACTTTATTTTTGATGGTGGGTATTGATGGTTTACCGCTGACCAAAAATCCACCTAGTGAGCTTTGGCCAATTCTAGGCTATTTTTCGAACTTAGAGTCTCAAAAGCCACATATTTTCATTATAGGATCATATTTTGGAAAAATGAAACCAGAAAATTCCAATGAATTTTTACAAGACTTTGTGAATGAGTTGAGTTCACTTGTAAAAGATGGTTTTGTTTTTGAAAAAAAGTTAATTAAAGTCTTGTTAAAGGGATTAATATGTGATACTCCAGCTAAGTCTTACGTTTTAAATGTAAAAGGTCACGCAGGAAAAAATTCTTGTTTAAGATGTCACACAGTTGGAATATATGATAAAAATGATCACCGTGTCTATTTTCCTGAGTTATACTCTCCTATTAGAACCCATGATGCATTTATATCATATGAAGACAGTGAATTTCATCGTGGTGAAACTTCTTTTACTATGATTCCTAAATTTAATATAATTAATGATATTCCATTTGACTACATGCACTGTGTTTGTATTGGCGTGATGAAAAAATTGTTAATGTTTTGGTATGGAAATTTTAAACTTCATAGGCAGGCCCTACCAAATAATTTGCTATCTGTATTAAATAAAAGAATAAATGATTTAAGTAAATTTATCACTGAAGATTTTCAAAGAAACTTGAATGAAAATAGTCGAAAACATGCATTTAGAGATGCAAATAGGTGGAAAGCAGTAGAACTAAGGCAAGTCCTTCTTTATACTGGTATGGTTGTATTTAATGGAATTTTAAGCAAGCAAGTCTATGAACATTTTATGCTATTATGTGTCGCAATGAGAATTCTTTCTACTGCACATATTTCTGACGAATATGTGGATTTTGCTGGATCTTTAATACACCATTTTGTGGCATTATTTCCTAGTATATATGGGAAATCGTTTATGTCACACAACGTCCATGTTATACTTCATTTAGCTGATGACGTTAAACGCTTTGGACCTCTTGATAACTTTTCAGCTTTCAACTTCGAAAATTACATGCAACCATTAAAAGTGAAAGTCAGGAGTGGAGCAAAACCATTACAACAGATTGTTCAACGCTATGCTGAAGAACGAATATTATCCTGCAGTACGATACCAAAATCAATCAATTTAGGACCTATACATTTTGGCGGAGGGACTGAGGTTGGCGTTCGGCAGAATGGTGGAGGCGATTCTCGGGCGGAAGGAGGATGCAGAGCGGGCCAGGCAGGCGCGATTATTTTAGTGGTGACTAAATTTGTGGGCCGAAGGCCAAATACTCAGGGTGGTTAGAGGCCCCCACGTATGTATAACTGGTATAACTGTTGTATGCTGTTATTGTGTCGGTGAATAAACGATACGGGTTCGGGTGGCAGTATTGTGATAAACAGTTCCCACCCGTTCCTGGTTTTTTAAAGGGAAAAAAAAAAAAAAAAAAGGACCTATAAATTTACAAACAAAGTCAAAAAATAAACCAATGACCGGTGATGCAAGTGATCCACAATACACAGGTTGGAGGACTAAACAATTTGCTGTTAAACTAAATAGTTGTGATAATTGTGTGAAAATGGTTAATGGTGATATTGTAGTAGTAGAAAATATTGCAACTTCAAAGTTAGACAATGATATTCTCATTATTGGAAGAAAATATGACAAGCTTGCACCTTACTTTGACAGTCCTTGTTCTTCAAAATTATTACATATACATATATGCCGCTTCTCGATTGAGTCACATACAGTCATGGAAACTTTCTGATGCCAAGGGAAAATTGATGAGTTTGCCAATTCCAGATTGCACAGCTAAAATTATTGTGCCATTGCTGCATTTGCAATAATAATTAACAGTTTCTTAATTTACTTTTTTTTTTTTAATGGTATTTTGTAAAGCACATATTTTTAAAAAATGATCTTAAAAACCAATAAGTTTATAAATAATTTAATATTTAGTCTACCAAGAGTGGCGCTCGAGACAAGATCGTTGATGAAGCCACGTCCTTGCACACAAGTTGGCGCTGCTGATTGTGATGATTATTTTTAAAAAAAAAAACTCTAATAAACTCTAAATATCGTTTTTTATTTTTTCTTTTAAGTTTTTTTTTGATTGGAATATAATATTTATTTTGTTTTATTGTAAGGTAACAAACCAAAGTTGTATAATTACTAAGGTATATTATACTTACATAATTAAAATTTTTTTTTATTATTTTATAATTAACTATAAAAATATGACAAACATATTATAGTACCTAAATAAAAAAGTTTTCAGTATATTTGTTTATTTTAATTATTAATCTAAATTTAATTATACTGGGCAATTTACTCAAACAAGTTCTTAACTCCGAACATACTTAACGGAAACTATTAATTTAAGTAGAAATATGAATATCAAAAACAGACCGCTCATTACTTATAAGAGTTTATAATTTATATTTTATATAAGTTTTCAAAGAAATATAAAAGGTGTAAGTAGTGGTGTAATTAGGTATTTGTCCTAGGAAGGAGTAGACAGATTTTTCACAGAATACTAAATTTTCAAGTACAGTAGTGAGTGTAGGTAGCTGGGAATTCTGAAAGAGGCTGGTTGATAACCCCCCCCCCCCCCTGATTTACTCCCATGATCGTAGTTTATACTCTCCTTTATATTACTTGATCCACTTTTCTTTTTTTTTAAATGTCGTGAACCCATATAGATCGTTTTTTGACTACCGCACATATGGGTTCACGACATTTTAAAAAAAAGAAAAGTGGAAGGAGAACACGCAACTTTGTGTAAAGAGCTGGAAGACTATGAAGACAAATTTTTTAAATATTTTCGAATGTCAAAGTACCAATTTAATGTTCTACTTTTAAAAATTGAGAGTAATATTTCAAAACAAAATACACACTTTCGAGAAGCAATACCTCCAAAACAAAAATTAGCTGTTTGCTTGAGGTAAGGGAATTTAAAATTGCCCCTAGTTATAATAGGAGACGAGGCTTTTCCGCTCAAAAAATATTTGTTAAGACCTTACCCAGGACCGCAAATGTATGAAGACCAGAAGAAAAAAAACTTTAATGACCGTCTTTCAAGAGCCCGTAAAGTTGTTGAGGACGCTTTTGGTCAACTTACAGCTAAGTTTCGAATTTATTGTAGAAGACTGAATGCATTACCACGAAATGCTGATACCATAGTGATGACAACTTGTATTCTACACAATTTTATTAAAACAGGTGCCACCGAGGTTTATGGTAAAGAAATGTCATCAGGTTTATCTTTACCTGGACATATTACACGATTACATCGACATGGGGGAAGTGCCCAAAAAGAAGCTTTTGAAAATCGTGATAAATTCAAAAATTTTCTGTGTTCACCAGCAGGAAAACTTCCTTGGGAATAGATGAAAATAATGCAGAAACGCCTTTTTTAAAAAACGATGTATTTATTTATTCATTTTAATATATACAAATAATATCAAATGCGTTATTGCTAAAATTGTGTAAAATATAAATCGAATTTCTTTTTCATAAAATAAAAACAAAACTTTTTGATAAAATAAAAACAATATTCTGTTAAATTTAAATAAATGTTTATAAATACATTAAGAATAAATACTTTAAATAAACAAACTTGTTTTGTTGATTTATATTCTGTCTGTATCTGCTTGAAACTGTTGGAAATAACTGGTTGCTGAAGATGTTAAGTTTTGTGCCTCTTGACTAACTTCAGACTGTTGTTGAAGTGGATATAAACTGTTGAATCGTGACTGAAGATGATGTTGACTCTGACCCGGAGGCATCTGAGGAGGTACTGCTTGCACCTGAGGTTGTACATCAAAGTTTGATATAGATTGTGAGCGTGGATGAAATAGTTGCTGTTGTTGTATACTTCCCAAGTTTTCTAATTCTATCTCCGAAATGATGGAAAAAATTTTTGTTTTGGCCAGATGCTGATGATATGGTGAAAATTGCTTGACGGTAGAACACATGCTCAAAAAAAATTGATCAATAGCACTTGGCTCTTTTTTTTCCTTCAGGTTTTCTTCATTTTTTTTCTCTAATATATACTTCATTAAAGTTGAAGATGCCGTTTCTGAAGGAGAAATTGATAACTTGCTTTTTTTTTTGGCCATTGTGGCCAATGTATTTTTAATAATTGGTTGGCGAAATTCTTTTGGTGAAGGTGTTGACGTGCATGGACTTAAATTATTAAAATAAGTATCAGTATCAAGTTCAGTGTTCTTTTCGGGTAAACATGTTTCATTATCCTCTTCAAACAGTTCTTCATCGTCATCACTCACTGTATCGATGTTACTCATGGTCTCTCTTTCTTTCATATGTGCTTTTAAAAACTGCAACTCATCTTCAAACTTCCATTTTTTTAAAATTTTAGACTTTTGTCCTGATTTGGGCACCGAATTTTTTTGAGCTCTTCTAAATGAGTCTCGCAAGTTTGTCAATGTTTTTTTGCAATCTTGTACTAAAGAAATATAATCTAATTAATTAACCAAATTTTCAAAACTTAGTTATAAATAGAAAAATTTTTATCAATTTCTAACTCAAAATAATTTGCTAATTTTCGAGTTTTTTCCGTATTTTGTCAATTTTTGAACTTTAAATGCTTATAAAAAAAAATTGTGACTAACGATTTCGGATTTTTTTTTATCACTTTAAGAACAACTTATAAGAAAAAAAAAAAAAAAAAAAAAAATCGCTTCGCTCAGAATCTAAAACACATCATTGGAAAATCAATACAATCATCGCTCCACTCAGAATCTAAAATATTTATTAATTAAATTATAATATAATAATATAGGTACCGTGTCTTAAGGATTTTTTTCAAGTAAAATTATTAGAAAAATATTTTGAATAAGTTACCTAACTATGATTATACCCATATTGTTTTATATTCTAAAAAAAGTGATATCTACACTTATTTAACTTAAAAGTAGTACTAAAAAATTAGCCATATTCCACATTCTGAATAGGATTATAATATATTGTTTGTAATAAAGTGTTTTACATACCTGGTTGTTTTAATATAGCAGCGATTTCTCTCCAAATGGTTTCTTTATATGCATGATCGCTGTATTTTTTGATACTCATATCATATAAACAAGGTCGCTCTCTGACCAATTCAATTAACATTTCCGTATTCATTTTTCAAATTTAATAAATATTTTAGTTATAAAAATTGTATTAAAATAAAAGTAATAAATGTAATTGAATAGTAATTGTAATTTATTGTAATAAATAAAATGTTGCAGACGTCATTCGTCTTGACAGTTTACACTACAAATGCACACAAATCACCAAAAATGAACAATATTATTAGTAATCAGTTTAGTAGTTGTTTGGTTTATTTAAAAATGGGATTATTTTTGTACATACTATGATTAGTGCCTATCTATTTTGAGTAATATAAACAACATATTATTTATACTTTCATTCCATAATTTATATATATAAACCATATTTTATAGTCGAATCTAATATAAAGACTGTATCTATGTACTATGTCTATTATATGTCTATTAATTATAATATTATTGTATAATATAATATAATCTTTATGTATATAAATCAAGTGTTCGACGAGTTTGTGCGCAATGTACTCTGAAACTTCTCAACAAATTATTACATACTCAATTATTGATAAATAATATTTTATGAGTTATATTATAATCATATAATAATTTGATTTTATGAGTACATAAAAATATGTATATTTCAACTAAATTGATTCCGACAGGGACCGACAGACCGACAAAACATTCTTTGCTCGAATGTCTTGTCGTGTCGTGTCGTGTCGTGTGGTGTCGTTGCGGAGCTTGACGGATCGGTGTGAATTACCGTATTCAATTATATGGATATTGTTTGATAACTGACGTACACTGTTATCAATTTATAACATAACCACAAAACAGTGCGCTCACATTTTTCACAAACACACTCTAAATGCAACAGTCACTAAGCACATGTTATTTTGTAAGTTGTCTTGTACTTAAATGATTTTATATAATAAATATATTATATGTATTTACCAGTGTTATAGTTTAAATACAAAACATGGCACAGTCGTAAACGAATCTATTACTACAATTTGTTTTAATCAATTAATTTAATAAATAAAATAATGGAGTTTAACAAACCAGCACCTTTGAAAATGACTGGTAACTTAAGTCAAAATTTAAAATTTTTTAAACAACAAATTGAAATTTACATGACGGCAACGGAGACAGATGAAAAATCAAAAACAATTCAAGTAGCAAGATTATTGAATTTGATGGGCACGGATGCCTTGAAAGTCTACAACACATTAGTGATAGATAAACCTGATACAGAAGTGTCACAAATACTTAGCAGATTGGAAAAATATTGCTCACCTAGAACTAATGAAATAATGTCGCATTATAAGTTTTTTACATCAAAACAAATTGATGAAAATTTTGATGTTTATTTAACGAGACTCAAAGAACTAGTCAAACCGTGTAATTTTGGTACACTTGAAAATAAGCTATTGAAGACACAAATCGTACTGGGAATTCGTTGTCGTGATACGCTAGAGAGGCTACTACGGGAAGATATGACGTTGGATCAAGTAGTGGTATTCTGTCAGTCAGTAGAGGCAGCCGAAAAAAATTGCAAGGAGCTAGAAAACAAGTCAGAGGTACATCACATAGCCAAGCAGACACCAGCATCTTCAAAGCAGAAGACAACTATAAATAATTGTACAAGATGTGGTAAGACCCATTTAATTAATAAGTGCTTTGCCTTTGGGAAAATATGTAATAAATGTAAGCGTATGAATCATTTCAGTAATCTATGTAAATTAAATATAGGCACAAGTAAACAAAATAATATAAATAATAAAAAAGGTAAATCTTATAAACAACATTTAATTACAACAGTAAATTCCTCGGTAGATTCAGAAACAGGGTCTAATGATGAAGATTTAGTTTTTTCTATAAATCAAATTGAAATAAAAGAAACTGATACCAAAAAATGGTCACAAATAATTAATGTTAATGATACTCAAATAAATTTTCAGATAGATACAGGAGCAGAAACTAATATATTACCATACAAAGTTTTTAAAAAGATTAACACTAAAAAAATAATCCAACCCACAAAAATTAAAATTGAGTCTTATGGTGGTTATAAATTAACCCCAAAAGGAATAATAATATTAGAATGTAGGGTTAAAGAAATAGTTAAAGATGTTCGATTTGTAATAATAGAGCATCCTAATTGTATTCCAATATTAGGATTAAGCTCTTGCATTGATTTTAATTTGGTACAAAGAATTAATAGGTTACAAATTAGTAAGACAGCGGAACTTGATAATTTTATATCCAAAAATAAATGTGTATTTGAAGGTTTAGGTACCTTTCCGGACTTAGTTCAAATTAAATTAGTTGATGAAGCTGTTCCTAAAGCAAATCCTCCTCGAAGAGTTCCACTTGCAGTAAAACCAAGATTGGAACAAACTTTAAAAGAGCTTACTATTAAAAAAATAATAGAACCTGTAAACGAACCCTTAGAGTGGGTTAATAATATTGTTATAGTAGAAAAACCAAATAAATCATTAAGAGTTTGTCTAGATCCAAGTGATCTTAATAAATATATAGTACGTGAGTATTTCCCTATTCCTACTCTAGAAGAAATAACACCAAAATTAATAAATAAAAGTATATTTTGTGTGTTTGTTTTAAAGGACGGCTTTCACCAAATCAAATTGGAGAAAGAATCTAGTAAGTACTGTACTTTCAGTAGTCCTTTTGGAAGTTATAGGTTCTTGAGAGCACCATTTGGTTTATCGTCAATACCAGAAATTTTTCAAAAACTAACTCATAAATATTTTGGTGACATAGAAAACGTAGTAGTGTATTTTGATGATATACTTTGTGCAACCAATACTAGGGAAGAAATGGATAAAACTGTGTTAAAAGTTGTTGAAAGGGCAAAAAAATATAATATTAAATTTAATGCAAATAAAATACAATTTTATAAGAGTAAAGTTAAGTATTTAGGATTTTTGTTTTCTAAAGATGGTATGAAACCAGATGATAACCGCATCACTGCAATTAAGGAACTTAAAATACCTACTAATAAGAAAGAATTACAGCAAATATTGGGAGTAATAAATTATCTTAGACAGTTCATACCAAATTTGTCAGAACTAAGCTCTCCATTTAGGGAATTATTAAAAAAAAATGTATTGTGGCAGTGGACAAATAAACACACAGATATATTAGAAAAAATTAAGACTTTAATAGCAGAAGCATCAGTACTAAATAATTTTGATATGAATAAGCAAATTACAGTACAGTGTGATAGCTCTCAAAATGCGCTGGGATGTTGTTTGTTGCAAGATAATAAACCAGTAGCTTTTGCGTCCAGGTCTTTAACATCTACAGAAATAAATTATGCTCAAATCGAAAAAGAACTATTATCAATAACATTTGCACTGTCAAAATTTCATAACTATGTCTATGGAAATAAAATAATAATAAATAATGATCATTTGCCTTTAGTTTCATTATTAAAAAAACCAATAGACAAAATAAAAAATAATCGTCTAAGAAGGTTAAAAATTAAAACTTTACCATACACATTTGTATTAGAATATGTCCCTGGACCAAAACTATATATTGCTGATCTCTTATCAAGGAATATAGTACATAAAACTCCTGTGGGTGATAGTGAAATGATTGATGTGGTCCATACAGTACAATTAGCACCAGAATTGTTAATGTCTGCTAAAAAATTTAAATTAGAATTCAGGAAACCCTGAATGATGAGGTGTTATCTTTAATACTTAAATACTATAAAAATGGGTGGCCAAAAAGCATAAATAGGAATATAACTGGTGAAATTAAACATTTTTTTAAACTCAGGTATGACATAACAGTACAAGATAATCTAGTGTATTTAGATAATAAAATAGTTATACCAAAAATACTTAGAAAAGCAATATTAACTTTGTTACATGAGACACATCTAAGTGCACATAAACAGAAATTTTTAGCGAAGTCGATATTTTACTGGCCTGGTATCAACTCAGATATAATTAATTTTGCTGAAGTTTGTAGTTTGTGTCAAAAGTTTAAGAGAAATCAAATTAAACAAACGTTAATAAACCATGAGATACCTAAAGCACCGTTTATAAAAATTGGTTTGGATATAGCAGAATACAAAAGTTCTAATTATTTAATAGTTGTTGATTATTATTCTAGGTGGTTGGAAATAATTGAAATAAGACATAAGGATACATCAACAATAATATCTAAGTTAAAACCGTTATTTGGTAAATTTGGGATTCCTATGGAAATAATAGCTGATAATATGCCATTTGGTAGTAGGGAGTTTCTAAATTTTGCTAAGGATTGGGAATTTGAGGTTATTACAGCAAGCCCACACTATCCACAAAGCAATGGACTTGCTGAAAAAGGAGTGGGCATAGCTAAAAAAATATTACAAAAGTGTAAAGAGGAGGGTCATGATATAGATCTTTATCTTTTAAATTACAGAAATAGTAATGTAGCTAATTTAGATTTTTCACCTGCACAATTGTTAATGAACAGAAAATTGCGCAGTAAAATACCAACTTTTATTGATTACAGCAAAATTGAATATAAATGCTTATGAACATATGATAAAAAATAAACAAAAACAAAAAAACTATTTTGATAAAAACTCTTCTAAAACAGAAATCCAATTTGATGTGGGTGATAAAATCTATATACAAAATTATAAAAACAAGTTTTGGGAAAAAGGAGTAGTAGTAGAAAAACTCAAAAGTCCAAGATCTTATTCAGTGCAACTAGAAAATGGCACAATTCTTAGAAGAAATTTAATAAATATAAGAAAAAGAAAAGAGTTAGAGTTTAAGGGGGAGCAATCAAACAATCAAGAAAAACCTACAAGGTTTAAAAAGGAAACAAATAATAATAGTAAAATACCAACACCCATCACAGTTATAACAAAGTCAGGTAGAACAGTTAAAAAACCCGTTAGACTCAATTATGTTTAAATCATTAGATCTTGTAAGTTACAAAGAGAAAGAAAAGGGGATTTATATTTAAAAATTGTATCTTTCATATATATATATAATATTTAATTGATTATGTATATTGTTACTCTTTTATTTAATTTATATTTGAAAATTATATCTTTCATATTTATATATAATATTTAATTGATTATGTATATTGTTACTCTTTTATTTAATTTATATTTAAAAATTGTATCTTTCATATATATATATAATATTTAATTGATTATGTATATTGTTACTCTTTTATTTAATTTATATTTGAAAATTATATCTTTCATATTTATATATAATATTTAATTGATTATGTATATTGTTACTCTTTTATTTAATTTATATTTAAAAATTGTATCTTTCATATTTATATATAATATTTAATTGATTATGTATATTGTTACTCTTTTATTTAATTTATATTTAAAAATTGTATCTTTCATATTTATATATAATATTTAATTGATTATGTATATTGTTACTCTTTTATTTAATTTATATTTAAAAATTTATCTTTCATATATCTAATATTCAAATGATTATGTATATTGTTATTCTTAAATTTAACTTAAAAAAAAAAAAAAAAAAAAAAAAAGGAGATGTTTGATAACTGACGTACACTGTTATCAATTTATAACATAACCACAAAACAGTGCGCTCACAGTTTTCACACACACACTCTAAATGCAACAGTCACTAAGCACATGTTATTTTGTAAGTTGTCTTGTACTTAAATGATTTTATATAATAAATATATTATATGTATTTACCAGTGTTATAGTTTAAATACAAAACACCCGGAATAATTATCCAAGTAGACGAGTGTTTGTTACGAGGATCAAGGAAAAATAATAAAGGACGACTTCGACTTGGAGATTTACCATCCGAAAATCTTAACGTCGACGATGACTCAGAAAATATTGATCCTCTAGAAAATGGAGCAAGGAATTATGGAAGACGGCTTGATGGACCATGGGTATTCGGTTTGTGTGATAATAACGAAGGAAGATATTTTGTAATCCAAAAAAGAGACAAGGTTACATTACACAATATTATACAAAGAGAGGTCATTGCTGGGTCTACAATACATTCCGATGGCTGGTCACTGGTCAGGTTATAATGGACTTTCGGATCTCGGGTACAGTCACAATATTGTAAATCATAGCAAAAATTTTGTAGATCCAATATCAAAAGCACATACCTAAAGAATAGAAAGTTTGTGGCGCCCATTGAGGCTAAAAATTGTAAAAAATATGTGTGGTACAACTCCAGAATTACTTCCAAGGTATAATATAATTATATATAAAAATAAAATAAATTATATAAATAAATATAATAAGTAATAACTATTACAGGTATCTCATTGAAACGTGGTGGAGAAATTTGAACAAGATTGAAACTTTTGACGTGTTTCTGAGAGACATGGGACAAGTTTTTTAATTACCTATATTATTATATTTATTTTATTTTTATTTTTTCTGACTATTTTTAAAAAAAGATGAGACTATTTGGTTTACGTGTATATTATTATTTTTTACTTACGGTTTCCAAATATTTCCATATAGTTTGACTTATCTGTATATAAAATTAATACTTGTACCTATGTATGGTGTAATTGTATTACTTACAATTAGAGTGGTAAAAACGGTAGAGTACAATCAAACGGTAGAGCGCATACTGCAGTCGTAATGTCGCCGGTAGAGCGCATACGACAAGATAGCCTATTTAAATAAATAAATACTAAATAGTATAAAGTTCAATTATTATTAAACATCTTATACAATTATTATTACTTGATATTACGAGTACATGCCATTGTCCTTGATTTTGCCTGTTCTGATAGACTAAGTTTTACCTCGTCTACAAATTTTGTATAATCATGAATTAAACTTGCACTCAATAAAAACTTTGACAATATTGGTATTGATAAAATCTAAGAAGAAAAAAATGGTTACGATTTAAATAAAATAATAGATTTAAAAACATACTTGTTCTAGAAATGTAGTTACAACATGATATTTTGTTCTGTAATCATAAAGTAGACTGTGATACAAATATTAATTCATCATCCGCCATGATAGATTAAATGTTGGTAAATTATATTCTTCAATACGTTTAATAACATCTTTTAAATTATCAGTAACGGCCATTAATCTTTGATAGATGTCAATAAACCTAGAAACAAAATACAAATGTTAATACAATTTGCCTAATAGAATATTTCTAAATAACTTACAAAATACAAAAACTTAAGGTATTTCTCAATTTCTGGTGTTTCTATATTTTTTTTCTAGTATTTTCACATGCCTGGACCTGGCTTCTAATAGAAATTCCATAACAAGGTTTTAAATATTTTTTAATATATGATACAAATCACAACTATTAGATCTAGAAAATTGAAATAGATAATTTATTACTATTTTGAACATCAAAAATGTATTAATAAATACATTTTACTATTCAAAAAGGGTTCAAAAAACTAATTAGATGTATCTATGATCAAGTTCTTGTTTACCTATGATCTGAAGCCTGAACCACTAAAACACATGGAGACAAGCCTGGGAATCAACCTGAGTTTATACGTTAAACTATTTGAGTTACGGAAATGTGTATTACTGCCATGATAAAAGCTATAATCATTCAATAATTCATTCTGACTTTAGTTCATATAGGTAATTTTGAATAAAATAATATACATTTTGTTTTTTTCTTTCAATGTACAAAATAAAATATCAGTAAAAATACTTACATACACTATCTTAGTAATATTGACGATATTAATTACTGACTAGGTACCTAATGTTGAAGAAAACAGCAATATTCACTTTCACGAGTTATACGCTTGATATACTTTTGTATATTGTAGTACAGATAACAAATAAAAATAATAATAAATATATCAATTAAATAGAAGAAGATCTACAGAATACATTTGTGTTATATGTTGGTAGGTACATATAAGTAAGTTTGACATGGTGAAACAATAAACATTAAACATAACTGTGTTTTGGTAAGCCGCAGATGTCTAGACTATAAAGTCTAAAGCATGAACTACTACTGTACTGGTATAACTATTTCTTATATTCTAAAAAAAAAACAGTAAAAAAATAACAATTACGAATATTGAAAAAACATTCAAAAAGGAATTTGTAAACATTGAATATTGATAGTTTTATAATGTTATCATAAACGTAACAGTGGAACGCTGCAGTCTACAGCCAATGAGGGCTCGCGTTCGATTCCTGTGGGTCTATTTATCAGTGATTAAACCGTTAACAGTGTGATGATACCGTGGCTTATCACCACTCATCGACCATCGTCGTTATATTTATATTTTAGAAATTCGCTAAGCTAGACCGGTTTAAAATTATCCCACATTATCCTGCACCGGGATAATGAAGTAATGAACCATATAAACGATATGGTCCAAACATCCCGGTTCATTATTTTTCACACCGGTTTAGTCTAGCGAATTTGTATGTTGTATTCGTTAACTATTATTCATGTATGTTCCTTGGCAGGCGTTCTCGCCTCCTCCACGCGCGCCGTCTACGAGACCGATTTTTTTCCGTCTCTTACCTCGCGACGCTCGTCCGAAACTTATTACGACGCATCGTCCTCGCGCCGTCCTCGCACCGTTTGGAATCTCGCGCGCCTTGTTAGGTAAATATTGTATCGTTTCGTACGTACTGCTACGCGTCCGCCGTGCAACCGTTATTGGCCCGACCAGGCGTGCTCTCAATTATACCATTTTATTTGTTTGTTTAAATAGTTTTGTGTGTGAGTAATAAAATCGCCGAATTTCGACGTAACCAAATACATTTTTGGTTCCATACACGTATTACGAGAAAAGTTTGTCTTTTTTCTTTAAACGCTTGCCTTTTTTCCTTCTGCCCTACCAACCGACCGGAGTCCTTCGGCAAGAATTTTTGGTACGCCTAGCAGTGGAGTGGAGGTAGTCGTCAGTAGTCATAAAAGCGAGACCTCCACGCAGGCACTAAAACAGCATTGATATTATATTATAGTTCATATGGTATAACAGACACTTATGTGAACTTTTTTTCCAACTATAATATAAAATAACAGCGTGCTTTAACCTTACCTACTATGATAAATTATATAATTTATCACGAACGTAACCATGTGTAGAGGTATCTGTAAAACAAATATTTTATAGCAATATACCTAACAATATTATACTAGTGACAATTATTTATTTATTTATGTGAACTTTTTTTCCAAGTATAATATAAAATAATTTTCTCGATATCCACATACATCTGGCATTCTGGTGGAACCCTTATGTTCCGCCGACTATACTTTGGGAATCGATAGATGGACAAGGATGATTAAAGTTGTTTTAAATTAGCGTTCACTGAATTACGTTTGATGCCCGATACCCGGGTTGCTTAAAAAGTTTAATTACATTTGAAGGTTCACTAAAATTGAATGGACCAATATGAATTTGAACGAATTGAAATTTTTAGTGAACGTTTCGAACACTGGGAAATATTTTTTCGGTACCTACGCTCGTACCTACACGCGCATGCATCTAGTTGCAACTGCAGCATGCGTCTGCGCATATTTTATCGATACCTACGCCGTTATAAAAATAATATTACAAATATTATGTTATAAGTTATAACATAGCCCATAGGTATATAGCCATCCGTTCTATTATCATTTATCTCTGCGTGTTTCAAAATCAATCATGTTCACTGTCATGTAACAGCAGGGGGCAGGGAACGTTCGATCTCTCGAGTCAAACGTCGTCCACTTCGCTGGCCGTTACCACTGCCCTCGCCGTTTGTTAACGTACACTGTACCTACACATCGCTATTAATCACATCATTATGATGTAAAGCATTTTGTGTGCATTCGTTAATATGTATATTATATAATTTGTACGTGTCATTTGGCCGTGACAAGACAATGCACCGTTATTTAAATTGTATTACCTATTTATCATTATTAAACTTTCCGGCATGGCAGTGCTCCATCGTAAAGACAAATCACAAGTGTGCCCATCGGTTGTCACTTTCAACACCTTGATCCGCCTGACTGCCTGAGACATCTGCCCATTGCCCAATAATAGGTATCAATACATATTTACTAGTGTCATTTGTATTTGAAATACTTTTTCTAGTACTATTTTTCAAAAGTATTTGAATATAAAAATACATAGGTATTATACATTATAAAAGTATTAAAAATACTTTAACGGGTATTTGTTCATATTAAAATATGTGTACATTTATCATGAATCTATACTAAAAATTATTAATAAATAGGTATTTAAATGGAATAATTTATGGAACAATTGCAGTTTAGCTCCCACGTGATTTTTGTATTTTTTTTTTTTTGAAACATTTGTATTTCAATTAGTTAAGAACGATGGTGCAAAAATAATGGTGTGCAAATCATTAGTTTGGAAGTTATAGCGTTCCAAAGTTTGTGATTTTACGTATAAATGCATATGCGCGAAATGCTGTACCTACTGTATTGCCGCGCGCAAATCTATAACGAATTTAAAATTGTTTTTTCTTCGAGCAGACCGATAACCTAACAATTAAACTTAACCTTGTTAGTACAAGTATATAGTGACTCCTAGGTAGATATCAATTTGAGCTATTGTGTCGTATAGCTATCGTATTTTACAATATCTTATAAATTCATAGAAGCATCATAAAATATTATTTAAAGAACAATATTTTCAAAATAGTAAAAATAGAAAAAAAAGTATTTAGTATTCTGGAATCTGGAATAAAATACAAATAAAAAGTATTATATACGGCAAAAACGTATTTAAAATATTAAAATACAAGACGTATTTGAATACTCAACAAGACTGTAATTAGTGTGTAATAAGTTGTTCCAAACTAGGTAGGTAATTCAGGTTGGTGGATTCACAGGTCCAGGTGTATGGCGGTTATGGGCTTCGGGTGGTGGTTATATCTATACCACTTCTCTAAATAACTCAGAAATAATAAAATCAAAATTAATATTAAAATAGAGTAATATGGAAAAAATAAAATGTCTTTATCTAATAATGAATATTTCCATAATTGTATAATATTTGGTACTTGTAATTTTCAGATTAAGATTTGCAGTTGTATAATGTATAATATAAGTTTTTTTTATATACTGGCATTAAGTTAAAATAAATATCTAAGATAATCAACACATTGTTTTTTACTATCTTATTTTTCACTTAACGCAAGATTATACAATGAAATAAAAATATTTTTGTACCTTCAAAATTTGGCAAACGTGCTATATATTCGCTAAAACTGCCCCATAACCTATACTGGATACTACATAATAATATACTCTATAGACTTATAACGATATTTTATTATGATCAACATCAATATTCAATAATTAATCTTTTTACGAGCATTAGTGTTTTAATACGGTTTTAAATACCCTGTAAATAAGAGCATGGACGTTTATTTACGGGGTTTCCACCAATTCCGTTTAGGCTGTAATTCTGTATCATGTTTGTATATGTACTATATTTTATAGACTGAAATTCAAACAGTTATTAGTATTTTTATTATTATATATTATTTGTACACCGATTCACGCTTTTAACAAATATCGTCTACTTATCGTTATATATTTGAACTAAACTCTAATATCTATGATACAATTTACCTAATTACATTTAACTGCTTTTTTATGAATTTTTATAAATCATGTTATTGAGTGATAAATGGTATTTGTGTTGCACAGTAATTCAGGATAGATATCTATAACAAGTACAAAGTATGTTTAAGTTTTCTTACCTCAGTGACTTGAGTGGAGAAGTCAACTACTGAAAACACTCCTATGTAGGTATAGTCCTGTAATATTCACGTCATATAATATGTATTTTGAAACTATAACTAAGTATTTAAAAAATAATACATAATTACTTAATAATATTTTATTTATAATTTGAGGTTTAAAAATCCTGTCATTATATTTTTTTTGTTTTGTGTTTAGTGATACCTATTATTTGTATAAACTATGCGAATTTATGATAATATGAATAATTGTTTTGCTATTATATTATACGTATATTATCTTCTACGGTATTGTAAATTGTAACTTAATAATAGTGTATTAGTGTAACAATAAAATAAACTCAATATTTATAGTATTAAAGGTACTTCAAACTAAGCATGATATCTATAAGGCTATAACAATTGTCACACAATGAAGTTAATTTAGTAGGTAACTAGATATCTATGCTTTACACAGTTTATTACTTTTTTATATATTATATTTCTACCAGACGCCTCACTCGGTATTGATGATTGGAGCATTTTTTTATTAAAAAAGGTGTGAAGGTAAAAAAAAAAATAAAAACACTTTATTGTAAAATAAATATATTTACTTCTCCTCTCAGAATCTAAAATGTTCTACATAGCCACATAGGGATTTTTTTTTTTATAAATTTTAATTTCATAGAAAGTTGAGGAAGAGTGTTATCCTTACAAAAATCGTTCTGCACACACACAGCGGAAAAGTCATATGCATGTTCGACTACAAGTCTTGGTATAATAATATAATGTTGTATACCTATTCAATTAATTTGTTATAAAATAAAATATATATTTTCTGGTTAGAAGAAATAATAATTAAGCGTTCTGCAATCATCTGTAATGTTTACTAAAGTCTAAATCAGTTTATTTTTCTTGTCAATATTGTAAACAATACTGCAGGGACAGTACCTATATTATTTTAATTAATAAATTATACTGTCATTATCAAAGTTTTAAAAAATGAATTCTTTTCAGAGTTGTGTGACAAGTCATAAGGAATCCATACGATTTAGCGATAGCGTACTTCAAAGGAACGCAAAAGTAATGAGAGATCTCAAAAACCGTTTGAATAAATGTCGGAATAGACGCCCAGAGCCAAAATGCAGTATGTCTTCCAAAAAGTGCGTGCATATTATATTATAAGTATACCGTAATGGGCGAGTTAATTTTCCATTTTTCCACCAAAAATGAGATACCGTTTTCCTTCATTGTCCATTTTCTTTCATAATATTTTTGAGTTTGTTACCATTTTACTACATAATAATTATATTTTTTTGGACTAAAATTATGTCCATTTCCCTCCAAATATTAAAATATTCAACCGATATTTTAGCCATCACCAGTGATTTAGTGTTGTGTATCGTATTATTAATGGAGAGTAACAGTCAATAACATCATAAATCATAATGTCGTAACTTTGATTATGCCCAAGTAAGATATTTACATATTTTATTTCATTATTATTATTTTTTTGTTTAATATTTACACAATGGCATATACGATAAAATAAAAATTTATCCTTTCATCTATAGCTTTATGATAGTGTAGAGATTGATAGTTATAGAGTGGATTTCTATTTGTTAATATCTCAAAGATATATTTTTTTTTCTTTGAAATATAACATGACCTCAAAATATATTTATTATATTCTTATTGCTTATTGGATTTTTATTTTTTATTTTTTTGAGGTGAATGGCCATCATGATCTGACTGACTTCATCGTAGGTGCATAATTTTTTGTGGAGTAGGTAAATTGCGTTTCCAAAGACAGGCCACATCAGTCAGATCAGAGAAATTGCAGCATGTGGTTTTTTTTGAGGTTGTATCCAAAAACCGCTTACTTATGATTTATACTCCAAAATAAGAAAAAAACACAAATTATATCGGTTCATTATGTAGCAAAATACCACATACTTAGTGCGGGTAAAAGTTGAACATATCTGGTTTCCGCCAAAAGTATAACTTTCCTTTTTTCGTCGATTCACTTTTCTGCCAAAAACCATAATATGATTTATTTTTCCGCGATGTCATACAACTTTTAAAATCATAATAGTAGTTCATGTAATGTACCTACTATATTTTTTGTAATCCAAGTATTACACATTCTGACTGCATAGGCGCAGACTTTCAGTCTTCAACTTCAGAATGCTAAAATGTTTCAGCCCAAAAAAACTATACGGTTGTACATACCAGACATAAGTTAATTTAATTTCAAATAAAATAATAATTGACTACATTAAAAAAAGTCTTCTACACTACTACCAAGAATAGACGGTCGGAAATGTATGTAGGTATTATCATTAATAATTGACAATTTATCAAATTAAATAATAATAGTTACTTTAATTATTTTCATATCCATAAACGATAGTTTATCATACCGGTAGATAGAATACAAAAACAAAATCCTATTCAGCAGTGCCGTAGCCCTTTTTTTTTTGGGGGGGGGAGGGGGCTGTACTTAATTTTTTTCTCAAATTTTTGCAATGCTAGAATACCTGATTATCACCTATTACTTTATGGCCCCTTTGTTTATAAAATGTTTACTATAGGCCTATTATTTTTATGACTACCATTATATGCTAACAATTCAGTATTCTAGCAATAAATACTAAAAATAAACTTGAGTTACAACAGTTGATATGATAACATGCGTACATGGCTTACTGAAAAATAATTAAGAAATTTAAGAAAAAATATTTAATTTTTACGAATTTCGTTAAAGTTTTAACTTATATAGGTACTTATACGCTTGTAAAAACAAAGTGACTACCTATATATTTATAATATATTATGTATATTCTAATATTATGCTAAAGGTTTAAAAATACATAAATGCATATGTTATACAATATGCATACACATTCATTAAACAGTTACCTACCTATATTAAATTGCTATTCAAGTGAAAAAAATATTATTTTAAAAAATACTACTATTTTTTTTCAATTTATAAATAATACATGACTTATTAATTTAAGTTAAGTTCATTGTATTTTTAAATTAATTATCTAATTTTATAGAAAAAAAAATTGTTCCTTTAACTTGGCTTGTTAAAAATAGCATCTCCTTAATATCCTTTATCCATTATTGCCTAAATCTACTAGGTACCATGTATAATGTAGGTACTGGTGTGGTGAATATAATGCTAACGGGTCAAGGAAGAATAATAATGCAGTCTCGCATCAGTTGCAAAAACAAAAAAAATATTTGCTGATTTAACCTATAAATACATAAAACCTCTTTATAACGGAATCTCTATAAGACGGAATTCTCCTTATAACGAAAAGTAATAACTGTCCCAAATAACCTATATCCCGTATATTTTACTCTACCTATAACGGAAACTCTTTTAATGGAAAAAAACAGTTTGTACCGTGCGATTCCGTTGTAAGGAAGTTTCACTGTATATAGGCCTGCCAAGCCCGGTAATTGTTTTAAGGTGACAAATATTTTGACATCAACAATTTAAAAACCGAAAATACGTGAGTGCTTTGTATTACTTAGCACTATTTCTCAGGTTCTTCTTCAGATCGTTTATTATATGACTTATTATTTATTATACTTCTTATGCCTGTCATTTTATTCGATGTCTACAAACATGCAGTCATTCTTGCAATATAATTTCATGTCATATATATATAATAATCAAACAACTAGTGAAATTATTCACAAAATCATTACCGATCAAAAGCTAATGTTTTCACTATTACACAATAGTGACCAGAATAGCGGTAAATCGGAATACCATTCCATAGACGAAGGCAGTGACAAAGAGACATGCTACGTCAGTCTATTCCAAGTCTGCATGAACTATCTGTTTCCCAGAGAGTTCCCCATGCCGTCCACCATTTACCGGTTCAAGGTCAAGGGTGATCGGTCGGTGTCGAACACAAAAAAGAAAATCATCGGTAAAATATTGTCACCAGTGGGGCGGTGTTCGAAATTCCCGAAAGGAATCTTCGTGCAATCCCCCTCGGAGGAACTCGTGAAGAAAATATATTGTCCCGGGGCCAAAGATAAATATTTATGTCGAAACAATAAATAAATAATATGATAATAGCATTATAATAGGTATGCGTTTTACTATACACATTACAAATATTTTTAGTTATGAGCTATTACTTGGCATTGTAGTAAATTATATTATAATTTATAAGTAGGTGCACGTTAATATTGTTAATATACATTATACTAAGTGATTCACCAAGCACAGTGAAGACAATTTTTTCATTGCATAATTTATTTATTCAAAATCTAATTTTTAGAGTTTTTAAATTTACTCAAAGAACATATTTTTAAATTCTTGATAATTCACAGATAGTGAAGACACGTTAACGGAGATCGATTTATATTCGGCCAATCCAGGAAACAACCCTCACGAGTATCCTACACTGTCGCTCGACGACTAGACCCACAAGGTAGACAAATTAACTAAGAATTTATCTGTATTATATTAGACACTTTCTGACGTGCCATTATTTAACTAAGTATATCGTTTTGCACTTTTTCCACACTGCAGTGCATTCTTAGAAAAGTAGAAAATAATTTTTTTATATTTCTTTTTAAATTTTTTCTGTTCTTAACGAACGCTAATAACTCTTAAAATATGAAATTAAAATTACTAAAATATGCAAAATTAATTAATTAATCGTTAATTTTTTGGACAACTGTTGTATTAACTAACCGCTATTTACCAGATAAAATATCTGAAAATATTATTACATTTGTCATACAATTTTATTGAAAAAGATTTTCTTACATTTTATAATTAATTTTTTCACTTCGATATTATAAAAAAAAACCACACATCATTGTGAAATCAATACACTCATTTCACCTAAAATAATAAAATGGGTTTCAAACTACCAATTGTTTTTACTTAACTCTAATTATAATTGCAGAGATGTCAAAGAATAAATAGGTACGTACTATTTAAACATGACAAATTACTTTGCCTGTATAGTATGTCGGCTATATGCCATAATGAGTGTTAGGACTTATCTAGATAAATTATTTAGATAATTTTTTTTTATCTTTTATCTTATTTAGATAAATAAATATAAGTCATCTAAGTATTTATTTTAGCTAAAAATTTCACTTATCTATATAAATTTATAAGATAAACTTTTTTGTGAAAATTAGCTTAATTTGTTTGAAAATGTTTCATTTTAATCTCATTATCTCAGGCACAATTTGTACGTAAAATACCATATCGGGCTAAAAATATATGATGTTATTCTGAAAATACTATAAATTAATCCTATTTAGTAGGTACTTATTACTTATTAATAATCAATATCCTGTATTCGTAATTTTGTTATAAATATATATAAAAGATGTAGGTACTCACATGACGGTATATATATTTTTTTAAATTAGTTATTTTAATTTTAATTTGTATATTATCTGTTATTTATCTAGATAAAATATTTTTATCTTTTATCTTTATGTTAGATGAATTTGATTTGTTTATCTTTTATCTGTATCTTAGATAAAATTTAGTATTGTTATCTTTATCTTTATCCAGATGATTTTTTGTTATCTGTTCCTAACACTGGCCATAATATATAACGTGATCGCAATGGAATTGCGATTCAACGATGCTCGATGCATATTATAATTAGATGATGACAAAATGCACTCGCGGACAGCGTACTTAATAATGTACTTGATAAATATCAAAAAATACAAAATAAAAGTTTCATTTTTTAATCCTCCGATATATGAAACGAATTTTGTGCTTGGAAATCATTATTTCAGGAAATTTAGAAAAAAATGCTCTTTACATTGAAATCCGCTTCCTAATTAATGTAATATAATTTATGTAAATACGAAGACGGATGTTGAGACGGATAATTAATTTTTCTTTGTTTGCCGATATGATGTGCTGAGTAAACGCATTTAATTATGGTCTCCTAGTATAGTGAAATACGTATTGAGAAAACTCCCAGGTCAAAAAAAGACTAGTACATAATTTTGTGGCTTTCTTTATTGTTATTTGTTATCGATATTTGATTCTCCTGGCCGAGTAGCTTAAAAGTAGTTATTATCGGCCTTAAGTTATTAAATTTATAAAAGATACATTAATACTGACTCAATATAATAGATTTAACAATACATCCTTGTGCTATCATACTAGAACTATAGCAAGTGTCCCGATTGTTATGCTAATGTGACTGATTCATTAACTCTAGTCCGTAGGTAATACATGGTTTATAAATGGGAATCTTGTCATAATACTCATTTTGGAACAGCTTAAAAGTTTGAAACAGTCAAAAAATTTCTCCAAAAATAATATAGAACTGTGAACTGTGATATAAATATGTTTCATACTTACATTTATTGTAAAAACACTTATAAACAGAAATGTTTTTGTCATTAGGTATTTGTCGTATTTCATAGTATCGAATACTCATTTACTAACTTTTTTTCAATTATTCAATTAAATACATTTCTTTTAGAACCAATTTTTTTTCCCTCAATGTGCAAAAGTATGTTTTTATTGTATAAAATGTCTTTCAATAATATGATAGGCTTCAGGAAGTATTGTAAAACATTAGTTGATATTAAAATATTAATATGATTGTTTCTACTGGTATTAATTGAGCTGAAAAAATAAAAGTATTTACTTATATAGTTATATATTAGAATTTCATACTGAAGCCACTGAAGACACAGAATATGAACTTACCTACACGGCTATATCGATTTGGAATTTTTGAAAAACTTCTTTATCAATATTTAGTATGTATTTTGTACATAATTTGTACGTAATTTTCAAAATTAATACGATATTGATTTTCCCATTATCGAACAGAATTATGGGTGGGGCTGGGTTGATGTGATTTCAGTAACACTGAAAGGCACCATAATTTGGTACCTACGTATTTTGTGTGAATTTGTACAACCATTTTAAAAATTAGTAGGATCATCGTTCGGTGGCAATTGCAAATACTTAATGACGTAGCTCCATCCCCACCTCAAATTTCAGTGTTTTTGATTTTTTTACCAATGCCATATTTTAGTCCATAATTTGTATGAATTTGTACGGTGGTTTTTAAAATTTGTACGATCCATATTCGTATACTTATAAAACAAGACTAGGAACAAATACAATAATTTACACTAAAAATGAAATATTCTTATTACTAATCTAACAACTTCAAGCTCTTAGAATTATGAAATATTCGTAAAAAAAGTAAAAAACGTAACTCAAAAACAAAAAATCCATACAAATGTAAAAAAGCGTAAATGTAAAGACTAAAAGTGGATATAAGTGGAGGTCATATATAGTAGGTTATAAGTGGTTTACTGTAATGGATGGTGTTAAATTTGAATTCAATATGATATAATATCATTGTATCGAAAAACGATTCTGAGCGGATACGGTTTGACAGTATAGGATATTTAATATTAAAATTTAATTTTTATTACTTATTAGAAATACGATAGCCAGTAAGTTGAAATCATATTACAAAATCACAAAAAATAACTAAAATCGTCATTCTTGGTTATTTAATATGTAACCTCGTCAGCAATTTTAACTTAAAATAACTGTAAAATACTATGTTTATGCATATTTTTTTAGATTTTTTGGTTACAGGACAAAACAAACAACTTATGTGCTACCTTGTTTTAAATGTTCAATCCTTATCTATATAAGTAGAACATTTTATACATTTTCAACAACAAAATAAGTAAGCATAAAAAATGTTAAATAAACATATAGTGTACATTTCAGGTGTCTATAATTTTTTGTTTTTGAATTACAACAAAATAAGAAAATCACTACATGAGAAATCGAGTGAACATCCAGTTGTAAACATTTAAATTTCAATCGCTCAGAAAAATTCAATTTGACTTTCCAGTAGTTTTTTTTTTGTTACAGGTAAGAAGACTTATAAGGAATCTTGTGTTGAATGGTCAAATCTTGATTTAAAAAGAAAAATTTTTAGGAATTTCTAACTCAAAAGAATTTAAAGAAATAATCCAAAGTCAAAATATTAAAATAAAGTAGGTGCCAACCTACATATTTACAATATTTTAATTTATAATTTATAATAAATATGATTTGTTATTGACAATAATTAGCTCTGCATATTGTATTACTTAAAGAAAAATAAATTTCTACAGGTAATAGGATTATAAACAATAAATATTATCCTTAGTCATTTAGGCTAAAATACTATCTCTAATCTGAATAATTTTTCGTATATAGTGATGTATAATTGAATTCAAGTTAAACACACCCGACTCAATGACCTGCCCAATTTCGATAGGTACCTACAATTGACAGTTAAATTACCCGCTAAACAGCAGAACGAGTTCTCTGGTTTAACACACCTTTAACAATGATGAGATCCGATTGACTGATTTATATTTTCTATACAGCAGAGCCAGTTATACGGTTTTTATTAAAAATATTTTTGGTGACTAATTTATTCTAAACAAACTATTATAATATGCGTTGTACAAATAATGAGTCATACATTTAGCTGCTAATCATTTGATAGAAATGTAAACTTAATCGTTATTGTTGAACCAAAATAATGTTATCGGTTGACTACTGTTGATATTTAGATCATGGGAAACTATTTGAATTGGTTCCTATTAACATTTGATAAAATATAATTAAAATGTTTAATGAATTAATATTGTAATGTATGTACATTGACATTGTATACATATATATTCTACTCTTAAAATGTAAAGTGTTGTAACTAATGTAGATAATTTGTATTTATTTTTTATTATGAGTTATAATGTATTATCCAAAGGTTATATTAGGTAACTACGAGAGTACGAGACGCTTTTAAATGTGATAAACTGATAATCAGGGATCGGAACTTAATGCATTTGCGTATTTTTTAAGTACCTGCATATTAAAAATCTGATTCTATACAAATTCGTTTCATAGTAGGTACCTACATACAATCTAAATACAAAATGTATGTTAAATATTTTTGCATATTTGACTAAGTTCACATAATTTTTTATATTTAAATGTCGTAAGCATCAGTGATATGTTTACAGTGTAGGTCAACCAGGCCCGGGCCTGTCCAATTTTTATTTGACCGTTTAGTTTTTTTAAAAACTTAAAGACGATTTGACAAAATTAATTGTTTTAAATTAAACTACTGAAGGTAACCAAGTAAAATTACTTAATTGCATAATATATATAATATGGAGTGATCTTATAATACAAAGATAAAACATTATGCTTAAAACACGGCGATCTAGTTTAATAATAAAAGAAAAGAAATATGCTAGTTTGCATACCTAGCTGTGAAATGTTTGGAATATAAATGTTTATACTTAATGTGCATAACACCTTGTTAGGAACCTCCTAATACAATTTATAATTAAAACAATGAAAAGAAAAACTTTTATGAATTTCTAACTGAAAAATAGTAAAAATCTGTATGTTCATATTATCATAAAAGTTTAATTAAATTGCTTAATATTTTTACTATAATATTATAGCCCACAGCAGCTAAATGCATTGATTTATATTATTATTAGTATTATTATTTAATTGACTTTTTTAAATTAAATCAAAATATAAAGTTGATTTATTTTATAATTTTTTGTATTTTTACTAGAAATATAACTCACGGAACTAAAGGCATTTTTATTATTATATAATTAACTTTTGAAATTTAAATTTAGTATTACTAATGTAGACACGGGAGAGTCTATATGCTCTCATCAGGTAGTATTGAAGTAAACCCGGGAGAGATTACAATCGTTCCGTATACGCCACGCAAAGGTTTAACTTAAGCCGTGCTTTTCACCCTTTTTTACGACGACACTCTTATTTTGATCCATAAAAATGGTTGACACACTTTAAATATGTGATAGATTTTTGAAAAAGTACAATTATAAAACTATATGTAAATTGAGAATGAGACTATAATAATTGTAGATGATAGTATGATACATTTCTATATTAACTTTGAAACATCTCAAAAACAAAGTCAATAAAATATAATAATCTACAATATGTATTTATTTATTAGATACTGAGCTGAGGGGCAATATATGATACGTTTTACTACTTTTACTTTATATTTTATTTTTAGATTCTGAACGGAGAGCTAATAATGATGTGTGTTTTTTTAAAAACTATTTAAAAATGTTTGTGTCTGTCATCACCTTTTAGGACAGTAAAAATGCTTCTATTTTCTTCATTAGTAACTTTTCTGATAGGAAAGTGAATCTAGTTGTTACTTTGTGAAGTCAAAAGTCAAATTTTCCCAGTAGTTTTCATAAGCGCTGTGAAAAACAAATGAAAAATTAAGGAAAAAACGGTAATTTTTACGCAAATGATAGTATGTATACATGCAATTTTGATCGAATGTTTATATAAGCATTTTCTACACACCATAGCATTTTCAAAATATTCTGAATTATTTTGAGCTGTTAACGGACATTTTCAGTTTCCAATTTTTTTAGTTTTTTTTTCTATAAAAGTCAATAAAATTTTATTTGTTTGGTAAAAAATCTTGAAAATTTAATACAAGGCTCCTAATATATTGTTACAATAATATATGAAAAATATTAAAAATCCGTGATCACGAATTTTTTTATAAGCATTTAAAATTTTAAAGTTCAAATATTGACAAAATACGTGAAAATCACGAAAATGTGCAAATTATTTTGAGTTAGAAATTCATAAAAAATTTTCTTTTAAATATAAGGTTTGAAAATGTAATAAAAAATTCCTCATAAGCCTGTCTAATTTTATCAATACAAAAATGTTTATAAGTAAGTCAAAATAAATTTTTATGAGCATTTTAAGTTCAAATTTGTACAAGATTAGATATTCACTCGATTTCGCATGTAGCGATTTTCTTATTTTATTGCAATTAAAAATGAATAACTGTAGAATGTAGATGCATGAAAATTTCACTGAATGTTTATAGGTATTAGCATTTTCTATACACCATCTAATTTTGAATATATTTTGACGGTTTTTGAGCTTTTTACGGACCATTTCAATTTTCAATTTTTTTATTTTTTTTTTATTTAAATACATTTTTATTTGTTGGGGCAAAAATAATGAAAATTTAATACAAGGCTCCTGATATATTGTTACAATAGCGATTGAAAAATATTAAAAATACATAGGCACACATTTTTTTTATAAGCATTTTAAGTTCGAATTTTGACAAAATTCATCAAAATCTCGAAAATTATCAATCATGGTAATTAAACAATTATAAAATGGTCAGTTTTTATAACTAAGGATTGAAAATTTAAAACAAAGATTTTAATAAATAGTACATACTGTAATCAAAAAATCTAAAAAATATATAAACACAGTTATTTTTTTCAGACATTTTAAGTTATAATTTGGACGAAATCACATATTGAAATAAATTGTAACGAGTAAAAGTAAATATTATAATATTTTTCCAGCATCACTGATAATTATAGGTTAATAATTAAATATAGTATGAATAATATTAATTCAACTTACCAGCTACCGTATAATAAAAATATCAATATAATTTAAAATATCCTAGACTGACATACCGTCTCCGCTCAGAATCATTTTTCGTACACAATGATATTATACCATTGAATTCAAATTTAATACCATCCATTACACAGTGACCTACTGTACAGCGGATCGACATTCACTTGACCCCCCCCTTTTTTTTGTGTCTGAAAATATTTTTGTAGAACAAAAATTGGATATTCAATTATTCGAGGTTATTTCAATCAAATCAATATTATACGCACCTAATATTATAGTTAATTTGATAATTTTTATTATCAATTTATCAATAATTAAAGTAACGTCTGTAGTTACATTATTACAAGTGACGTCAAAGTTTTTAAAATGTGGTAGGGCAATTTCAAAACTTCGCGGCCTCAATATCTTAATTATTTAATATAGAGGGACCTACCCTAATATACATTTACTCATAATCATGGCTAAAATATAATCATGCTTAAAATAAAGTTAAGATGTAATAAAATGTGGCCTGCCGTCAGCATGGACATCGGAGACACTGCCTATTACAGTCCTCTAGTGTCTAGATTCTTAATGTGCAGCTTTACCCATTTACCAGCTTTTTTTTAATATGAAAATTGAATTATTTATTGATTGAATAATATTATAATCGTAATGTAGATAATATTGAAATTGCTGAAAACGTCGTGTGTGAGTGTGACGGTTTGTATTTGACATGGTTGAATCGTGACAGGACGTTGTTGGAACGTTGCAGAAACGATGAAAAACGGTGTAGCGGCGTATGGATACGGTGTAGTAACGGTGTAGAAACGGTGTAGTAAAAGTGTATAAACGGTGTAGAAACGGATGTAGTTGGAACGTTGCAGAAACGATGAAAAACGGTGTAGAGGTGGAATGGAAACGGTGTAGTAACGGTGTACAAACGGTGTTGGAACGGTGTAAGTATGACCGATCAGAACACATCATGTAACAGGAGTGTATGCTGTGAATGTGATGGCTACCGAATGAGTGGCACCTAATGTAACAGCTTACAGCAGACAACCGCCGCCGTCGAAATACACTGGCACCGACGCCGCCGCCGCCGCCGACGAAATCGAAGAAAAGTAGCGATTTGTGCCTGCGACCCTGGTACATTGGGTCCCAAGTGACGAGCATCTCGGAGGACCATGTTATCACTACGTGTTATCACTATATAACTGACTACCATAGTCATTGAACTTAATGATAATATGTGTTATCATATAGTTTAATGACCATGGTTTAAGATAATACGGTAATAATAAGGTATTATCTTAAACCAATATGCTGACTACAGAAGTACACAATAAAAATTACTTGTTTATAATATTTTAACGTATTTACTCGTATTTCACGTACTTTTATACTTTTCTAATTTTATATTAATTATTATGGAGAAGTCGTGTTATCATTGTAAATTTACAACAAAATTTCAATCAAACTTAATTCGTCATCAAAAAAATGCACATGGATTTGTTGAAACACAATTCAAATGTGAATACTGTCCATTATGCTACCAACTCCAATTACAATATGCAACGTCATCGATTTCGTTTTCGCGAGCTGTGTATTGACTGCAATATCAAGAATAATATTGTCAACAGAGAATAATTTGTCCTGTTTGTAGATCAAAATATGAGCTAAGAATTTGGCTGAGGCAACATATCGTAACCAATCATAATGAGACTGTTGAGGAAGAAAGTCTTGTTTTTGAATCTGACAGTGGTAAATATTAGCCAAAACATTAATATAAAAATAGGTAGGTAGATGCAATCATAAACTACAATTTATTAACTGCAATAATTTTACTATCAATAATTAATTTAATTTATGGTTTTAAAATTTTGAATAAAAATATAATATCATAAATATATACCAAAATGCAAATAAAAATATTTAAGAGGACATCGCACCCGCATATTTTGTCTCCGTCTTACACACGTACGACATACATAATTTCCGTTCACTAATTTCAATAGGGCGCTGTCAGTTTTGATATTAGAGTGAATTGACCTATTATCAAACTTTGAAGTAATAACATTATCTGTGTTCTCTCGTTGGTCTTTTACGATATTTCAATTTTTAAGTGAGATATGGGTAGGTATGTAAAGTGTTAATATTTTAAAATGCTCATAACTAATGTAAAAATTAAAATATCGTTAAAAACTTACGAGATAACACATAAAATGTTATTACTTCAAAGTTTGATGATAGGAAAATTCACTCTAATATCAAAATTGACAATACCCTATTGAAACTAGCGAACAAAAATATGCTATGTCGTACGTGTGTAAGACGGGGACAACATATGTGGGTGCGACGTCCTCTTAAATGAATAACATATTAAAAACAAAACAATCTAGATAGTATTAGTTCAACCTTTATAATAACTCATAAACATAAAATCCATTTAAAAAAACAATAAATGTATAAAATTAATATAATAATTGAATGAATAAATGAAACAATAATTGTAATAATTTTATATAATGGTAATAAAATTTAATAAATATTTATCTTTGCAAAATAAACAAAGTGATACATTGTATATTATAGAAAATTTAGTATAAATTAGATTGCACCACCTCCTATAAGCAAAGCTTGGGCTGGGGAGCAATTCTTATCTGTACAATAATATTATTATTGAAATACATTTTTTTTTTTAACTTGGTGTCAAATAAGAAAAAAGTAAAGAGTAAATACATAATACCTACCTATTTAGTTTAATAACATTAATTATAAACTGGATAAGTTATGACTTTTAACATAGCTTTTGATTAATTTCAAATTTAATAAATGATTTATATTAAATATAACCACAAGGACCACAAAAAACTTTATATTAAATAAATAAACGTATATTTATATATTTTTTTTTTGTATCTTGTACTATGATCATGATCTAAGCAAATAACTAAATGTTTATTTTTGTTAAGTTCCACTAAAGTATTGAAATTAAAAATTTACCTAAAATCATTTACTTTTAGTCCCTTTTAAATTAATGTGGTACCTACTTGTATGAATTGATAAATTAAGTAGATATTTATTTAATTAAGATTTTGTAACTCTTTTAAAATTATTTATGCATAATACTCATTTTTAGTCAGTACATTTAAATAGTCATAGTTATGTTTTGAATTTGTCATTATATCTATATTAATATTGCCACGTTAAATATTTAAGTACTTATATTTAGTTTGAGAGAATAATAAATCAAGACTTTTAATAAAACTTTCTAGATTATCATTAGGTGATATAAAGGGTGATATATATATACAGATTACAGAAAATAATAATTTATTAATGATTCTCAGAACCATGTACACAGATTTATGGTTTTGAAAAATTAAAAATTAATTTTTTTTTTTAAATTATCCTAGAATTTTTTAAATGGAAGAAAACTGTTGAATGTGAAAACCATTGGTTAACCTAACCTAACCTATGTGTGTCATCGAGGAATGAGCAGAAATAAAAATGGTACCAAGAAAAAAGAATATTTTTGTCATCGTGATTGGTTCCATAATGATTATAAGAATCGTAAGAAGCAGCTCAAAAGTCAGGGGTCTAACAAAATAAATAGATCCTTTCCTTCAATGATGAAATATAAAAAAGAAAATAGAGTAGTCTTGGTACAGTTTATAAAGTCACACATTGGACATGATGAAAATATTGGCAGATTAAACCTTAAAAAGGATGAACGTGCTGAAATAGCTGGTAAGTGATTATACTGCTATCTTTGTATTATCTTAATTTATATATATATCTTAATATTAATTCAGGAAAACTCAAATCTGGTGTTTCACTTGATGTCACACTTGATGAAATTTGTGATCGTGTATCAGATATTCATGCTGCACTTACTACAACAACAAAACAAGATCTACGTAATATTATAAGAGATTTTAATTTGGATCCTACTTGTTCACATTCGGATGATGCTGTCAGCATAGAAATTTTGTGCACCAAAGTAAGTGGTGTTAATGATCCTTCATTCAACCCTGTTATATACTATAAACGACAAAGCTATCATTCTGATAATGAAAATCTGAATGTTGAAGATGTCCTTTTGATTATATCTAATGCATTCCAGAGAAAAATGCTTACTAAATTTGGTAACAATATAATATGCATTGATAGTACACATGGAATGAATCAATATGATTTCCACTTAACTTCATTGTTGGTAGTTGATGAGTACGGTTCTGGTATTCCTGCAGCATTCTGTATTTAAAATAAAAAGGATAAAATACATGGTCAATTTTTAAAAAAAAAATAACCGAGTGTATTGATATCAATTTACATCAAAAAATATTTATGTCAGATGATGATGACTCTTTTTACAATGCGTGGAAAAAAGTGATTGGCTCTGTACCTAATAGATTACTGTGCACATGGCACATTGAACATTGAAATCAACTCCAATGAAAAATAATAAATGTCAAGAAAAGAGCGTTAGTATATATGAGTCTTTAAGAACCTTATTACAGGCTACAAATACTGAATAATTTCAAGATTATTAAAAGGCTTTATGCAAGAAGTAATGGCTGATAATGATATCAGCCCATGTGGAGAATACTTTAAGTCATACTACATCACCAGACAGACAACTTGGGCATATTGCTTTAGAAAAAACCGCGGCATCAACACTAATATGAGGCAACAAATGTTAATTTGTTATTATTAGTAAAGAGCATAATATTCTCAACTCCATATTCAAATTTTTCATTCAAACAAGTTTTTAAGTATTGTTTTATAATTTATTACATTTGTTATGTATATTATAGATAACATTTCAACATCTCTAATTCGATTTTCACAAACTTTTAATGTTGGTTTATGGTAAATTGGTAACCCAATTTTGTTTTATAGTTGACTTTCATTTAAAAAAGTTAGTTTTATTATGGATAGTTTATTCTAATTGTATTAAATTTATAATTTTTTTTTACATCTTTAAATTATATTATGATTTAGTTGATTATACTTAGTGTCTGATATATATAACAACTATATTAAGCGGACTGCCCACCATTCAGAAGTTAATTTAAAAAATGAAATATCTACTAGGTAAAAATGTATAATGATTTTTAAAAAAATACAGATTTTATATAAAATAGAAAAATTATAAAAAAAAAAAGGTGGGCAAGTGGATGTACAGATGTACACTTTGCTGTACAGTAGGTTACAAGTGGGTCACTGTAATGGATAATATTAAATTTTATTTCAATGATTTATATCATTGTATACAAAAATGATTCTGAACGTAGACGGTATGTCAGCCTATAAAATTACTATAGGTATTTTATGATATTATTGTGATTAAAGTAATTACTTTTGGAATTAGGCATTAGGCATTCATAAATTTGAATTTGAAATGTCTATAAAGAATAACTGTGCTTATATATTTTTAGATTTTTTGGTTACAGTATGAATTACTTATGAGAATTTTTGTTTTAAATTTATAATCTTTAGTTATAAAAACTGAACATTTAATCATTTTTTATGTACAATGGTTGATAATTTTCGAGATTTTGATAAATTTTGTCAAAATTCAAATTTTAAGGCTTATAAAAAAAAAATCATGCCCATGTATTTTTTAATATTTTTCAACTGATATTGTGACAATATATCAGATGCTTTGTATTAAATATTCAAGCTATTTACCCAACAATATAGTCAAAATAAGTTAATAAATTTTGAAAATGTTATTGTGTACAGAATGGTAATTTTTGCTTCATGCTGAGTGCATTGTACATATATTTGTATCGAATGATGAAAAATGATTTGGATTTTCATCCAAATTGTATTTTAGTAAATATATTACATACATAATATATTCGGGCTGTTGTAAAAAAATACAAGTAATTTTTATTGTGTACTTCAGTAGTCAGTTATATAGTGATAACACGATCCTCCGACCTCCCGCGATTACCTCATCACAAGAGCAGTACCCAAAGAATTGTAATGTTATGAAAGTTGGTGTTTTCTTTGATTTTCCCCGTAAGAGTTACACCGACACTTGTTGTCTCCGTCTTACAAGTGCGTAACATACAAAATTGCACGCTCAGAAAACACGTGTAGCTCCGTTAGTTTACAAATTAGAGTAAATTGACCTCTTATAAAATGTAAAAGTATAAGATAATTACCTAGTTAATCTTGTTGGCTTTTTATTATATTTTAATTTTAAAACGAATAATGAATATTTTAAGATGTACAAAAAATGTACAATTTTAAAATATACCCACAACTAGGACTGGGATTATAAGTCCCTAAATAAAATACTTTTATGACCTAAAAACTCTTAAAAATGCACTAAAATTTTTATGTTTAATAATTTTAGTTTAAATAAAGTTTTATTAATTATAATAAAAATTTAAAAGACGGAAAAACTCAAAAAATGCGTTATAAAAATGACTTTAAATGTATTCAAAAAATATATTACAAGTGTATTTAGAATAGTACTATAGTATAAATCTAAAAAAAAAGTTGTACACAAAGCTAGATCTCATAGACTTGTATTTCGTATAATCTGAAAAAAAAAAAATTTTTATAAATTATTTAGTAGTTTTAGATCGTATATTTATTTATTTGTAAAAATCTTAAATTAAAATTTCAAATTCATATTTTGTTTCCAAAAACTCAAAAAAAGCTCCAAAACTTCTAAAATGCCCTAAAATAATTAAGAAAATTATCTAAAAACTAAAAAATTCCAAAAATATGTAAAATAAACTTTCTTATTCTCATTCAGATGTACCTACTTAAAACAAATATGTGACAAGATGACAAGCATCGCACAGTAAACATTGGAAAACAATGCAAAGTGCATCAAAATCCCAGCCCTACTCATAACAGTCATAACTAATACAATTATTATTTTCACTAACTTTTAGATTTGGGAATCGGGAATTTTTACGCAAAAGGTTTTTGGTGTAACTCTAAATTACCTGTATTGATGAAATTTTCATTGGTTATTTATATTAGCATTTTCTATATACGCACGATAACATTTTAAAAATATTTTGATTTCTTTTGAACTGTTTACGCACATATTCAGTATGCAATTTTTTTAGTTTTTTTTTTTATGAATGTCAATAAAATTGTATTTATTGGGTAAAAAAGCTTGACAATTTAATACAATACTCCTAATATATTGTTACAATGAAAGTTGAAAAATATTAAAAAACCATAGCCAATATTTATTTTTATAAGCATTTAAAGTTACAAATGTTGACAAAAGGCGTAAAATCATGCATAATTTAATACAATAATAACTAATAGGTATAACTAATATTGTTTGTACAAGATATTTTAAAGTAGAGTTGATAGGTTCTTATTGGTTATGTCCATCATTCTGTATAATGGTTGAGTTTTTGCATAGGTGGTGTTATAAGTTGGCAAGGATAAATGTGACGGGTATATTAACGGATGGTATTTTGACTGTATATATTAACACAGTCATCGTTCAAGTGTCATGCAAATAAGCAAATTTAGGTATAACTTATTCATTACATATTATACCTAACACTTAATTTGAATAAATCTAAAATGACATCACGTAGGTAAGTACCTATCTAATCGACTAATTGCTAAACAATACCTATCTGATGCATGAGGCTGAGTTTATTTATTTTAATTTTAAATGATACCTATCTACCTATATTTTATACTATGAATGACTATGAGTTCAATGGACCCAATGTCTAAGTTCAAAATAACGTTTTCTACTAACATAAATTTTAATATAATATATCTGTTAAAGTTATAAAATATTCAAAACCATAATAAATTATACTATTGAATAGTTATCACCAGGGCTCGGAACTTTATGCATTCGCATATTTCTTAGGAAGCTGCACATTAAAATCTGATTCGATATAAATTCGTTTCATAGTACACATACCTACGATATAAAAATAACATTTTCCATAATTTATTGTAGTAAAATAATAAATAATAAGTTACAATAGTTATAAAAATATAGTTATATTCATATTCCCTACAATACTAGTTGTACTTCCACACTTAAACTGAACAAAATATTTAATTTTTCTTTTTAAAGAGAACGCATTGATCTGAAAAGCGGGCAAATGGGTGTCACCCTGATGTACAGTATAGATTATAAGGGGGACACTGTAAAGGATTTTTGTTAAATTTGAATTCAATGATATCATTAAATTTGCATGATACCTATTATAGTATTGTATTATTGTATAATATGAATAAGCCAGAATGTTTTATATTATAATATTAGCTGAATTCCCTGGCGTTTCCCGGAAATATAAATTATGATTCTCCAACTCCTTTAGGGTGTAACACACTGTGGAAGCAATGTCTTTTTATGTGTAAGTGATATTATATTTTAATGTATAGCAATCTCGACCGGCATTGTCAATGAGATTCGTAGCAGTATATTAAATTAGTATCAACTTAAGGATCGAGTCTCCGAGGTCAGACTTCTATTTTAACTAATAGTAATACTGTAATAGCATATAGGTATCTACTTATTTAAGTTGAACCATATAAGTACCTAGGTAAATCAACTAATATACATAGGTTTAAATACTAATATTAATAGCGATAGTAACCATGTAAACTGTATAGTAACCATGTTTTACTTGAAATAACTATAATTGACTTAGGTTAGCCATTTAACTAAACATAAACGGTTAAGGGAAATGTAAAATGTTAACTAAATTGAAATGGTAATTACAACTTATTGAATAGCTGTCGATCACTATAATGACTAATCCCGAGTAGGCCAAGGAGGCACCGCCTCCCTTGAAAAGTTGTAAAAAAAAGAAAAAAATTTATATTCGATTAAAAAAGATTTATTTTTTAATTAATTTTTTTTTTTTGAAGTATACATTTTTTATGTTAATATTCAATGTACAAGTATAATACATGCATTGTTGAAAAATAAAATTTTAAATCGGATGGCATGCGCACCTTATGGCCAATTATGTATATTATTTTCAATAACTGCAGGTATATAGTTATTAATAATAATAATAACTTTCAGGAATAATAGATACAATTTAAATTTTAAATATAATATTTTTTTCTGAACCCATACCTATAAGTAGGCTTGTTTTGTGTTTGGATTAAAAAACATATCATGTTTTCGTACTGTAGTGACTAGTGGATTGAGGCGGCAACCGCTTCAGTCGCCTATACCATGCTTTTAAACTGCGTACCTATGCACTTTGTAGGTTTGGTGGCAATAATAATATTTTCGCCTCCTCCTTTAGTATCTCTGATAAGGAACGACCTTTCGACTTAGTATCTGCACAATCATAAAACTGCCGATTTTCAATTATTATCAAAATAAATCGTATTTATTCGAGTATAAAAGTTAATAATTATAAAAATGTGTAGTTACCTAATATTTTAGTCCCTATTCAATTATTTATAAGTTATCAATTATAAGTATAAGTTTATTAATTCTAGTCCCTTCTCCCGGTTATTTCTAGTGTTTCTAGTTTGTTCTGATTCTTGGGTTTAGTTATTATTATTTATTATACCTAATACTAATACAGCAATTTAAAAAAACCGAATTCTTTTATGATGATGTCATAAATATGTATGCTAGTTATAGGAAGAAAGAGTCATTAAACTTCTATATAAAACTTAAGTATTTTTATTTTTTAATCTATGTCTACATTACTTTGTTAATTTTATTAGAATTACTTACCTAGCCAGTAAAGAATTTTATGATAAAATATTTTAGCTATAGGATTTATATATGTATTAATTTATTCCAACTAAAATACTTCGTCGAACTCAGTGTAAAAAGTTGCTAAGTAAAAAAAAACTAGTCATTTATAAGACTTCAGCGTTATAAATATGTGATATCATTAATAAATGCTAAGTAAATTAAATTTTAAATTAATTTATTCTATCTCGATCTTTTATTTATAAATGAATAATTAAGACCTTATTATTCCATTTCAAATTTAGTAACATTTGTAATGGACATTTGTTTAATAGTCCAGTTACGAACGGACATGTTTATTTGTCGAAATAAATTCTCGCAATGTAAATAAATGTTCGAGATAGAATAAATTAATTTAAAATTTAATTTACTTAGCATTTATTCATGATATCACATCTTTAGAATGTTTAAGTCTTATAAATTACTAGTTTTTTTTTAAATTTAAGCTAACTTAGCATTTATTAATGATATCACATCTTTATAATGCTGAAGTTTTATAAATTATTAGTCTTTTTTACTTAGCAATTTTTTACACGGAATTCGAAGTGCGTATTTGTTGGGATATCAGTAGTTTTTCATAACAAATTTTTATGTACCGGCATGTGATATGATTTGCAGGTTGTTTTATGTTTTTATTAATTTATCATATTATTATGTTTGTTTATTTTCTACTCTATTTTTATTTAATATACTCTATTTCTTTTTAAAATCATATTCAATTTTTTTTCTATTATTATAGTATATACATCTTTATACCTCCTCTTGGAATAGCATATGTATAATTTAAGTTACATAACATTTCATTACAATACCAAAATAGTTCTGGAGATTCTACGTTAACTGGCTGAAATAAATTCATTATTTTACCATTTTCATTTATTTCAAGTTTAATTTTATTCACAGAACTCAATGGCTTATTGTATACTTTATCTGTGTAAAATGGTTCTGTATACTTGGAATAATACGACTACCCTATGATAAATTTAAGAAAATTATAGTTTAATTCATTAATATCTGGGATACTATAGCTGTATAGTTGATATTCTTATTTATTACTTTTTTTAGTTTTTTAAATGTATTTTGATAAATAACCAAGTTTTGTTTTCTATTATCATCTTTCTTAATTTCTGTTTATACATTTTAGAAACCATTTTAGAAATAACAAATAACAAATTATTACTTAAATGTACATACGTGAACGCGGCCTACTACAACTACAACAATTAATATTAATTATGAACTAAAACGTGTTTTTAGCGCGGCGGATATAGTATAGGTAATATACGCGTCGACACCGAGACACCACTGAACTAAATACATTTTATTGTATTTAGTTCAGTGCGAAACACGAATACAATAATGAAGGGCGACGTTCAATATCCACGATTAATTTATCGGTATCAAAACTGGCGAAACTCATACTTATAATATAATATAATATAATTTAATTTTGATTATGATTGTATTAAATACATTTATAAACGTACTTCTGAAACTACACTGCGCAACTCTGTGGTTATTCGAATACGCGTGTCTCGTCTGAACGTACTAAATTATGTTTATACGTTATCAGTAGCTCAGACTCAGACACAGTGTCCGGCGGCTAGAGGGGACGGGACACGCAACTTCAGTGGCGCGACGCACACTCCGTGTCTGTGTCTCGTTTGTACTATAAATTATTTATTGCTATAAATTATACGCATAATTTATAGCAATGTTATCTTTGTCGCGTGATTCTTTTCAGACACAAGTAGCCGGCCACAAAGTGTCTCGTCTGAAAGCGCTCTAAGACAGTCGATGAGCGATTACCAAAACCAAATAAGGCGCAGGCAACGACGGGAACCGCACGTCGCAGCCGCTGCCCACCACCGCGACATAAACGTATACGGAATAGAGGTGGTGATGCGGTCTTTGGCGCCGCTGCCTGAAACGTTATAACTGGGGCCCGGATTTATATGCTCTAAAAACCTAAGAAATATGCGTTATGAAATATGCGCTTATAGAAATATATCCTATAAAATGAGAAATATGCAAAAAAATCAATTAAATAAGTCTTTTATTTTCATTATTTTTATACTATGTTTAAATAAATTATATTATATTTTTTTTTGTAGTTTCAACATATTGTAATTTCAATCTGAAAAATTAATATAAATATAATTATAAAATATACGTTATTTTAATAAAAATAAGCTAAATATTACATATTAATATATTATTATGCATTTAAATACCTTATATATGCAATAAAAAATCGTAAAATACAGAAATATGCAGTACATGTCAAATAAGGACAAAATATGCAAAAATATGCAAAATAAAACAAACAAAAAATCAAATTATGGAATTTAGATAATACCTACCTATAATTATATAGTGAGATATTATAATTTCTAGATCTACTTGTTATTTTATATTTTATTTATATACCTACTAGAAAGTACTAGGTTATAGGGTTTGTTATTATTACACAAAATTATGTATACAATTTTATCAATTAAATGTATAATATTGAGTTTTTACTTTTTTAGTATACAGATCACAGATGATTTACTTTTGATATTATTTATTTTTGAATAGTGTCGGAGAGTGTGGGTGTTACTTTGGTGAAATTATTTATCGCCTCCTCAGAAATGTATTGCCAAAATCTCCAATCAATATTTATTATAAAGTAAATAAATTTGAACGTCTTCAAAATCGTTCAAATTCATTAAACTCTTTAAACTTCGTTCACGGTCTATTTAAAGACAACGAGTGACGTTCACGTATCGTTCACTAGATATGCTCGTTAACATGTTTTAAGGTATACTATAATATTATAAAGAAAAACTAGTGGCGTTTAGTGTCTGCATAATTTGGATTAGCTATACGTATTGTTCGGCAAACGTAATATAATACTATATTTTACATCATTATTTAGTAAAAGATTAAATCTAATACATTTTTTATGCAACACGGCATAAGTTTTACAAATAATCAAATAAAAGCCGCATAACTGTTTGGCTCAGCTGGCTCAGTTGGTATTGTGGACGCATTATTATTATTATTATTATTACGTTATTATTCCGATAAACATCAGCATATTAGTAACAGAAACACATGTCATGGTAGCTGTTGAATGAATAACTCGTCGATTGTTGAAACCGAAAAACGTATAGCAGCCAGTCAATGATACCAATGAGTCAGTTTTGTCTTCAGTTCGACTCATCGTATTCGAATTCCGTCATCGAAAATCATCGACCACGTCTAGAATATCATTGGGTTGTAGCAATTAGATATTCATAAAACGTTCTCTCTCTATATATATGATTTTAAAATTTAATGCAATGATAAACATAAATTGTTCAACCTTCAAAAAAAAAAATTTATAATTGTTATTATTAAAACCAATAGTAACCATTTTATAAATCAAATTTCCATCATAATTTTTATAATCCCTGTTTGAGCATCTCCCCGCGTTGGATTAACCCCTTTTTAAATTAACCTATTTTATTCCCAGAGATATAATCTATCTCTGTACTGAAAACAATTCAATTTTAAATTATTGGCTATACAATTTGAACACTTTATAAGTTCTTAACTACGAATTCATTTTTTTATTTTCAATTTGAAAAATGTTTTCAGTAATCGAACTCTAAATGATTATAAATAAAATTGTGCCAATGTTTTTTAATATTTTTTAACTGTGGTTGAAACAATTTTGCTATTTTCACTATTTAATGTGTATAGACAATTTTACTTAAACGTTCAGTGAAAATTCCATGTACCTGCGGTAATTTGTTATTTTGTCGAAACCCGATTTTGCGTGAATATTCTCGTTTTTTCTTAAATGATTTTTTGTTCCTGGAATTTTTATAAACAATTTAGAATTTTAATTATTTAGTAATGATTCACTTTCCCATCGAACAATATACCGAAGTTGAAAATCGAAGTAGTTTTACTGCCCAAACAGTGATAACAGACACAAAAATAAAAAAGTGGAAAGTGGATTTCGCTTTGCTGTGTAGTAGGGTACAAGTGGGACACTGTTTAATAGGTGTTATTAAATTTTAATTCATTGATGTAATATCATTGTATACGAATAACGATTCTGAGCTAAGACGGTTTGTTAGTGTGGATATTGTATATTATATTTATATTGCAATTACTTATACGGTAGCCGGTAATAGTTGAATTAATATTATAAAATTACAACAAAATAACTAAAATCGTTATTTGTGGTTATTTAAATTTTAACATAATAACTACAAAAAAAAACTGTGAGTTTATATTTTTACAATTTATTTTTTGGTTATAGAATAACCTACTTACGCGGAACCTTGTTTTTCAATCCTTAGCTATTAGAATTGATGAGGATAATGTATGAGGAATCTGGAATTACATTTTCAAATCTTAGATTTAAAAAGAAAGTTTTTTATGAATTCCTAACTCAAAACAATTTGAACATTTTCGTGATTTTTACATATTTTGTCAAAATTTGAACTTTCATTGCTAATAATAAAAAGTTGTGACAATGGATTTTTATTATTTTAAAAAGTCATTGTAACGTTATATTAGCAGCCTTGTATTAAATTTTCAAGCTTTTTTATCCAATAAATAAAATTGTATTGATATTTATAGAAAAAAAAAACTAAAAATATTGGAAACTGAATATTCTTTATCTTGTATAGAAAACGCTAATATAAACATTCAGTCAAAATTGCATGTAGGTACCTATTGTTATTTATTTTAGAGTTACACCAAAAACTAAAATCGATTTTGTCTGTTTGTGCCGGGAACGTGCGTCCGGTCACCGTATGTACACCGATGCGTACACCTATCGACCTATGTTATGTGTGTATAAAGGTATCAGCAATTCGATAGAAGTGGACGGGTTCGCCGAGCAAGGCTATCGAATGCTATAGTGTGTGATGGGTGTGTAATTATGTGTACCTATATGTGTTTGTGTGTCAGTGTGTAATACGATTAACCTTGTACTTGTCTTAGAAAAAATGGTAACACGGTTACTTGTAAAAATAATATGAGTTGCTGTATAATACACGATACCAATAATACACAATATAATATAAATAATATATAGCCCTTCTGGCCCAACAGAGTACAGATATAATATATAATGGCCCTTCTTCTAGCCCAACAGAATAAAGTATAATAATATGGCGCGATAGTAAGTATTATGAGGTATTATAATATTTTGTAATATGAGCTATTAGAGCTGTAACACAATATGATAAAATATACGGCCCTTTTGGCCTAACAACTAACTGTGTAACAATAAATAAATAATAAAAATAAAACTCACAATCCGTCGGTGCACGGCTGGCCAAATTGTTATCGATTCTGTATAAGAAAAATCACACAATATACAAGTTGCATGATAAAATAAAAAACAACACAGGCGATATGCGCCCAACAATAATAACATAATAATAAAAAATAATTCTGGCGATATGCGCCTGACAATAATGCGATACAGTTTTACGGCGATTCGCGCCTAGCAATTTTCTAACAAAATACATATTATTATAAACTGATATGCGTCGGGGCGATTTGCGCAAACAACGAAAATAATACACGGTGGATCGAATAATAATAATTACTGTACACACTTTCTTGTTGGCGATCTGCCCACGTAACAAGACTTAATATTATATTGTGCGGGTTCTTGATTGGCCCTGCAGAGCGAACGAACCAGTACTTACTTACGGCGGCCGTGCTAATCCTTTGCGTTCCAGCGAGAGGGTGCACGTCGCGTACGATATACATATTATTATATAACTCACAGCTAACACAATTGACGACAGTAATAAAAACAATATAAATAATGATTATGACGTGTTGTGTGTTTGAGTGTGTGAACAGGTCGGTGGCGGAGTTGTGGGTACGCGATTAGGCGCCGGCGTAAACATTGTCGAAAACCGATTTTGCGTAAAATTTCCCGTTTTTCCTTCATTTTTATTTTGTTTTTCCCGGCGATTTTGAAAACTATTCAGAATTTTACTTCTGACCCTTCAAAGTATCAACTAGATTCACTTCTCTATCAGAAAAGATACTGTGAAAGAGAATCCAAGCATTTTTACTGGCCTAAAAAGTGATGACAGACACAAATAAAAAAAACACATCATGCTCGTAAAATCAATAAAGTCATCGGTTCGCTCAATAATTATACCAAAATTAGTAACTAATAAAAAAATTAATATTTCTAAAAACAATTATTCATGTTTTAAGTTTATTAAAATAGTATATAAAGTATAAATAAATATTTTATATAAAAAAAATGAATATTGTACCTAGGTATTGCATAATATTGAATATGTATACTTTTTTAGGTTATATGTATATATTTCATTATTAAAAATAGAATGATTTAATGTGCATAAAGCTATATGTTTTTATACTGAGAAAAAATAATTTGAATATAAATTTTGGGAAGGGGGTGGTGGCCCTGGGCCATAGTAAATTTAAGAGGGCCAAGCCCTTCAGACTACATGCCTGAGTAGGTACCTCAAATGTTGAAAGGCGTCATTTTTGGTTATTATCAATTATTTTAGTAAAAACGATTATAACTCTCTAGGAGTTATGTTCTGTAGACCACGGACTAAGATAGAGACTCTACCTTAGTCTGTGCTGTAGACCAACACAAGTATTGTCACAGTACAGTGATAACGGTTCACGTATTTACGCGAAATAATTATTGATAGCATAACACTTTATCTTTTACAGTGTCACATCAACCGGGTCATTAAATCTGTATGATTTTGTTTATTTCATTATAGCAGGCATATTATAATTTATATTATGTTAAAAATAATTTGAATGTAATATTTTAAAAATTATGAACATGTACATAATATCTTAGTACCTTTCTTATATAATTTTCATTTAAATAGTTACCTATAATAAAAATAATATATTATATTTTATTATATTATAAATTATAATAAATTATATAAATATATTATTGTTAAGATTGCAGACATTCTGATACCTATTAATCAGGGCTTGAAATTAAAACGAAAATGTTCGATTTCAATTTAAAATAATCTATGATTTTTATATTGTTGCAGAATATCGATTTAACTGTTTTATAATTTTTCAAGGATTATTTAACATTTTTTTTTCGATTTTAAATATTCAAAATATTTATAATATTATCTGAATAAAATATTCTCAATTTTATATTTTTTGATTTTAATTTTGATTTCTAACTTCTACAAACCTATCACTCATATAATTATACCTATATTCATCGTTGTGCATTGCAATTATCACAGGCCTATTTTTTAACTACATACATCCAAATTGAACTTAAAATATCTATTAAAAAAAAACATGTTCATATTATTTTTAGATGTTTTGACTATAGTAATAGAAATGCTAAACCTTGTTTTAATTATTTTTCTGTCCTTCGTTATAATAATTAAATATTTTATAAATGTGTAGCAACAAAATAATTTACACATTTTCCGAATTTTCCGGATTTTGATGAATTATGTTAACATTTGAACTACAATTGCACATGAAAAAAATAAATATTAATATTAAATAAAATCTTGTCCATATATTTTTTTTTTTTTTGAAAGAAGAAAACGTATATGAAGATTGTTCTACTAAATTATTAAAACATAGATAGAAAAGAAAACATTTTATGAAAAACTAATTTCTAGGAAGCCGACGATATTCCAGACGCGGTCGATGATTTTCGATGACGGAATTCGAATGCAAGTGAATATACAAACGTGAAGCAGTCCGGCACCAGTGGCACCAGGGTCGCATTCACTTACCGCTACACGTTCTTCGGTTACGGCGCGGCGGTCGACGAGTTTTTCATTTAACATCCACCACGTCATGTGTTCCTGTTCCTAATATTATGCTGATGTTTAGCGGAATAATAACGTTTACAACACTGAGCCAAACAGTTGCATGCGGCTTTTTTTGGTCGTTTTTGAAACTAATGTCATGTTGCATAAACATTTATTAGATTTAATCTTTTACTAAATAATGATGTAAAATATTACATAAGGCTCACCAAACATTACGTCTCGCTTATATCGTGATTGCCCCGTGATAAAAACTACCACTTTGCTGGTAATATAATATTTTTTTTTTAAACCACTAGAGTATTAACACGCAATATTAATACAATATAGGTGTAATATTATTATTGAAAAGCATACAGATTACAGGTAATAATAAATGTTTTAAATCGAATGATTTGCAATAAAATTCTACAACGTGAAGCACGTGAAAGGAAGTCTGCACATTGTTTTTCAAGAAATTTTATTATTTTTTATAGTCATAATAGTCATAACATAATAATAAAATTGAATAACGTAAAACGTTACATTCATTTTTGTTTTTCGATAAAACCGTTTGTTATTTTCTCCTCGTTGACGTACATCTATATATATTATAATATAGTAGGTAAATAATCTGTGTGCCGAACCGACGCGTGGGGTCCTTTACTTATTTAAACGTTATAATTGTCATAAGTATATAATACGATCTGTATGTCGTACGGTACAATGAATGCTCCGTAATATTATTATATGATGTTGCACCAGGCTATAAATCATTATTATAATGTCATAAACCATATAGCATGTACATATATTTAATCACCCATCAAATAATGCGCACATTATCAGCAGTACAGACGCTTAATAAATAATAGATCACAATAATATTGTGTTATCGTAATTTATAATTGTATACAGGTAGGCACGTATAGTATATAATATTAGACTATTATTATGTTGTCATGAGTATATAAATATTGAAAATTATTTGTTGTTTGGGACACCGGTCTGTAGTATAACACATAATATAATATACTTACCTACGTGCGGTTCTATCTCGGACGGACCGAGCTATGGGTAAGCGCCTCGTGGGGGTATGTTCCGTTTTATCCGACGTGGTTACGGATAGCAGGCACGATTGTTGCTTGAAGAAAAACAAATACTAACATAAAATAAATATTACATAAGGTTAAGTTACATCTAAATAAAATACGAACAGTTAATACGATAGTATAATAATTATTCGGGCGCTGAACGTTTGGGTATAAATAGACACAACGTTTGGACACATAAAATAAAAGGTATTTTTTATTTTTACCTGGTAAATCAGAGAGAGAGTGTGTACACAATACACATATAATACAAGACACGTTTGGGTACACCTTATAAACACGTGATCTACAATATTGGTATACTCATTTACTTCATCTCCAATTAATATCAATTACTTATATTATTTTGATTAGGTGTTCTATGATTATTAGCCTAACCTAACCTCAGGTAAAAATATCGTTTTGTGTCCAAACGTGTTACGGCCAATTATTCCAAACGTTCATTGATAACAGTATACAGTTATTGTTATGAAAAATCGACGAGCATTTAAAGCACCCACTGAAATGGGTGAAGATAAAGAAATTATACATTATAATTTACCTATTTGTTTAATTTTTATTTGTTTACCTATTAATTTACCTATTTACCAAAGTCAACGAGTCCAATTTTGTCTTTAAAGTTTTATAATATTTTTATAGAGTGAATTGATCCAATTTAAAAGTGAGAACAGTTCATTTATTATAATAGTATGTTCGTTTTGAAATTGTAACGATTTACTTAAATAGGTACACATAAATCGGTGAGGTTAATGTTAATATATAATGGGTCAAATCAAAAATGTACAATGTTTACAATGTTTAAGGATTATACGACACGTGCGCAGCAAGTGTGGTACCAACTCCTTTAATAAAGATCGTACAAAAAGTGATACCTACAACAAAATATCTGTTCATTATGCAGACACATATTTGTTTGAACGTAACGATCGAGCTATAATAGAATTTTGAAAATCATCTATCACCCCAATCGCCGGCAAATTACAATATGTGTATTGTATAAATATTTTAAATATTAAATAAATTAAATTATTTATATAATTCACGCCTGCACCTTCTATGTGTGTACCTACCTAATAAGCGTACAGTCGTGTAACACCGTAATTTGGGGAGGCATATTGTACATTTATACCTACCTATATAGTACATATATATACTATAAATAGATTACATAGTTTCCGCGCGTAAGTATTTATCATTATTATTATGTGTATAATATATACGGTTAGGTTAGGTGAGTGTGTATACTGTATATATGGCGGTGCGGCCTACGGACAGGATGGTCCAGATAATGCTTAGGAATTCGTAAGATTGTCTAATATATAATATATTCTTATGTATTTATTTGACCTTTGCCAATATTAATTTTGTGTATGAATATATAATATATAACATAGGTATATATCTTATAAATATTATCTTACATTTGATTCTGAATATGAATGAAAATATTATTGTAATTATTATGACTGGTTGGTAGACCGAGAAGAAAGAGTCGGTTCATAAGAAATTGTTGAAATATTTTATAGAATGATATACTTATTCTCATACAACTTTATTCTACTACAATTTGAGGGGGGCTTGGGTGTGCTTAGCACCCCCACTTTTGAAATTAGGACCCCAACATTTTTCACGGTAGTTTACATTTTAATAGTCATTATGTATAAAAAAAAAAGTTTTTATTATGTTATTTTTCTATTTATATTAATAAAATAATATTATTATTTAAAAAGTAATCATGTGATAAAACATTTATTTATTGAGACGGATAATACGTTATACACTTATACGTGTAATAAAAATATAAAATCATAATGAACATTTTAAATTTAGAATATTTGTAATATTGTAATTACCTTAGGTAGTGGTGGCGATAACACCCGTTTGTACGGTCTTTCGGTGAAAACATCGATGGACACAATTGCAGTATGACAAAATATAATACTCAGTGTCTCTATGGACAAAGCACAATCCACTATTACCACTATTATAATTTTTTCATTGATAATGATAATAAATAATTATATTAATAATAGTGACCAATGTTTTCGAATTTCTATTTGCTTGTATTTATCGACTATCGTCTCCACAAGTGCACAGTGCACACTGCCACACTCCATTCATTAACGATTAACCACTCGTCCAGTCATCTACTCCATAACGGCAGCATTTAAACAGGATAATATCATACCGTATAATTTATTGTGTGACATCATGTGTGAATTCGTGAGTTTATTTGAATGAATCATTTGAATTATTTAAGTCATTAACTGATAAACTCAAAAAAGTTATGTAACTTTAGATACTGCGCTTATTAATTAATTTTTAATTAAATAGTAATATACTTTACAAAGCTTTAAAGTCAATACCTAATATGTAATTGTCGAATGGCTATTGTACGGGTTGCAGCCTGCAAGTGTCCAAAAAATAGAGGGGCTTCAGCATTCCCAGTTCTTTTATTGAAATCGCGCACCTATTTATTCTTATGCCGTGGTCGGTCACCCGATGCTCATATTGTTATTATTATTAACTATTATTATTAATTAGGTATTTTACAAACATTATAAACTTCAATGTAAATGTAATATGTTTTTCATTAGTATTATTCCTGTATTCATTCTCCCATCATACGGGATTAAACAAAACCCAGAGAACTCCGACTTCGGTTTCCGTCTCTAGTTGATCCAACGTCTCTACCACCTGTCCATTTAAAGTCATATAAAACTCCTCGGAACGTGGCCATTAAAGTGTGAGGAGTTAAAAGTTGGTTTATTGTACCTATGAAGCACAGAAAATATGTAAAATATTTACATATTTTGTCAGAATTTGAAGTTTAAATGCTTATAAAAATGTTAGCCTATGAACTTTTAATATTTTTTAACTGCTATGTGTACAAATAATATACCTATATAATTTATTATAGCATAATATAATATAATATTATTGAGTGTTTTTATATTATGGTGGCGACAGCCGTCAGGCTTATCCACAAACCGTTTTAGCACACGCGGTACTTCTTCAATGATGCTGCCGCGTTATATTGTTCCGAGTACCTACTTATCAAATATTAGGTACAAAATTGTATCGGTTTTTGGGACCAGATTATAATATAATATATAGATGATTGCCCTGTGAGAAAAACTACCATTTCACTGGAAATATAATTTTTTTTTTTAAAACCACTAGAGTCGATTCACGCAATATTAATACAATATAGGTGTAATATTATTATTGAAAAGCATACAGATTACAGGTAATAGTAAATGTTTTAAATCGAATGATATGCAATAAAATTTTATAACGTGAAGCACATAAAAGAAAATCTGCATATTGTTTTTCAAGAAATTGTATTGTTTTTTATATTTATAAGTCATAAATAACATTATAATAAAATTGAATAACGTTACATATTGTTTATTTTTTTTTTGATAAAACCGTTTGTCGTTTTCCCCTCGTCGACATATATCGCTATATATATTATATAGTAAATAATCTGTGTACCGAATCGACGCGTGCGGTCCTTTACTTATTTAAACGTTATTATTGTCATAGGTACCTATATAATATGATCTCTATTTCGTACCGTACAATGAATGATCCGTGATATTTTTATGATATTTTACCAGGCCATACATCATTATTATAAAATTATAAACCATATATAGTGTGTACATATATTTAATCACCTATTAAATAATGCATACGTTATCAGCTATATGCAGACGCGCATAGATAATAATAATATTGTATTATCGTAATATATAATCGTATATATTATATTATTATTATTATGTTGTCACGCGTATATAAATATTTAAACTATACGTTATGTTGTATGGGACATCAGTTTTTAGTACAACAAAAAATATAATATACTTACCTCGTAGGGCGTATGTTTCGTTTTGCCCGATGCGGTTACGGAGTACAAAAGTCGTAGCTTTGTAAAGCAGGCACAATTGCTGCTCGAAGAAAAACAAAATACTAATACAAAACAATTATTACATAATGTTGGATTATATTTAAAAAAAATACGAACAGTTTAAATTATGATAGTTTAATCATTCCAAACGGTCATTGATAATAATATAATGATATTGTTATGAAAAACTGACGAGCATTCAAAGCACCCACTGAAATAGGATGAAAATAAAGATAATTCGTTTTTGTTTCATAACAAAATAAGAAAATCGCTACATGAGAAATCGAGTGAATTGTGAATACCTATCCAATATTGTAAAAATATGAACTTCAAAAACTCATAAAAATGTAATTTGACTTTCTTATAGACATTTTTTTTGTTAAACATAGAGAAACTCCTAAGGAATCTTGTATAACATTTAGATCTTAGATTTAAAAAGAAAAAATTTTATGAATTCCTAACAAAATAATTTACACATTTTTGTTATTTTTACGTATTTTGCCAAAATTGGAACTTTAAATGCTCATAAAAAATTATTATTGATTTACGCTAAATTTTTTATTTAATTTTCACTAACAACAACTTATGAGGAACTTTTTCTTAAATTTTCAAGTTTTTTTTACCCAACAAATATAATGTTATTGACATTCATAGAAAAAAGAAATAAAAATATTGGAAACTCAATATGCCCGTAAACAGTTCAAAACAAACATATTTTGAAAATTGTACACGTGTATAGAAAGTGCTAATATAAAAAACCTGTAAAAATGATTGTACGGTTATTTGTTTTAGAGTTACGCGAAAAATCAAAATCAATTTTTTTGAAAACCGATTTTGTGTAAAAATTCCCGTTTTTCTCAATTTTTCTTTTGTTTTTCCCTGTGCATTTAAAAACTATTAAGAATTTTTTACTTTTGACCCCTTTAAAGCAACAACTAGATTCACTTTTCAATCAGAAAAGATACTGTTGAAGAAAATCGAAGCAGTTTTACTGCCCAATAAGATGATGACAGACACAAAAAAACAGAAAATCACTCCGTTCAGAATCGGTTTGTTACGAAGCCGACGATATTCTAGTCACGGTCGACGATTTTCGAATTCGATAACGATTATCAAAATCATCAAATTCTAAATGATGTCAAAACGGACTCAGACGACTCGGTGGTACCAGGGTAGCATTGACTTGCCGCTACTCGTTCTCCGGTTTTGATTTCGGCGGCGGAGTCGTCGACGGTCGACGAGCTGTTCGTTCAACAGCCACCTCGGCATGTGTTCCTGTTACTAGTATCATGCTGATGTTTAGCGGAATAATATCGTTTAATAAATATTATAATTTAATATAAAATAAATGTTTCTGTGTGTGTCTCCTTTATGCATTCCTAAACGGAATAAATAGCGATGACATTTTTTACAAAGATAGATTGGACCTCTGGGAAGAAGGAAGGCTAATTTAAAAAGGGTAAATTTAAATCGGGGAAGGTATCAAACTGGAATCACGATAATTATGATGGAAATTTGAATTCGCAAAATTTGGTTTCTATCGGTTCTAATAATAATAATTATTAGCGATAAGCCTGTTGGTGCACTGACAATATGTATTCTTGTACCGAATGTTACGCAATGTAAGTTCGGTTTTTTTATTCATTGCATTTTAATACGGTTAGGTTAGGTTAGGATTTTGTACTAGTTAAATGTATTAATCCACCGTAGATTGAATTAAGTAAAAATTACAAAATTGGTATCACTTTGATGCTTATACGCTAACGTACAAATCACACGTAGTCCACGGTCTCCCACAGGTAGATTACTTCATTGTTAATATACTGCTGCGAACCTCATAGACATCGCTGGTGCTCAACCTAAGGCTATACATTAAATATAATATCATTTACATTAGCATGTTATACCCAAAAATAGTTGAGCGATCACAATATTTTGTTATCAGTTTATTCGGCTAGTTTTATAATATGATATTATATCATAACGAATTGTAAAAATGTAATAAGTGAAATTCCAGCGGGCACTGCTAGACATAAAACAATAAAATTATGATTCACACGACTTTGAATTAGTATTTAAACGATACAAAAAAAAAAAATTGACAACATTTTTCAAATTTTAAATTCAAAAAAGTGGGAAGTGGATGTCACTCGGCTGTGCAGTTGGTTACAAGTGGGTCACGGTAATGGCTAATGTTAAGTTTGAAGTCAATGATATAATTTCATTTTATACGAAAAACGATTCTGGGCGATGACAGTCATACAGCCTATGATTTATTACTAAGTATATGTATATTTGATGATATTATTATAAGAAAAAAAACAAAAATTATAAACTGTCTGTAAACAGTTCAAAACAAATCAAAATATTTTGAAAATTATATCCTGTATAGAAAAATGTAATAAAAACAACCAGTGAAAATGTCATTTATCTAAGGTTATTTGTTTTAGAGTTACACCAAAAACCATGATTGCGTAAAAATTCCAATTTTTCTTAATATTTCTTTTGTTTTTCCCGGTGCTTTAGAAAACTATTTAGACCTTCCGATTTGGAATCTGTGAAACTGTAACCAGGCGCTCTGGCTACAGTAGAGTAAGTTCACGAACATGATATGATAGCGCCATCTAACGCTCCTGTCGCGTCCTTAGTCCGGCGATCGCTAAACTAAGAACAGACGTTTTCCGTTCTGTCTCACGTCGGATGGTGACCGAATGTCTTATATATATACAACCAGGAATTCACTTTAACCTCGGAGGTCTGCTGTGCGGCAAACGTCGGAAAACGTCGTATGACAACTATAAACCTACTCCCCTCTACTATACTTTGTCCCAACTCCGCCCGGTGGCCCACCGACCCAAGGCAACCGGTCCGAGTCTTTAATGATTCTAACGTACAATTGTACGATTCGATACTTTCCACAAAAATGTGATGTGTATCGAAGGGTCTTATCACGTTTGTCCACAATTCACTCGACCTCCACAAAAATTTTGCCATTTTATTTCAACTATTCTAGCATTTTTTAATCTTCCTATTGTAATTAATTTTTTTCATTCGTACAAGGTAAACTAAAATACATTAATATGCGTTTCAAAGATAAAAAAATAAAAATATTTTTTACCTCAAAAGTGTAAAAGTTTAAATTAATCGAATGTGATCTAAATTATTGTGATGTAACACAATATATAGTTTGTCTTTTTTTCAAAAGTTTTTACTTTTTATATTTCTATTTTTATGTGTAATATTTATTTAATATACAAATCTGTCTGGTGTTTATCTGTCTGTCTGTCATTAATAGATTTAAGAAAAATTGAACAGTTTTCAAAATAAAAGTTATATTATCAATAGATTTGTTAATTATTTTGCGGTATTCAAATTTGAATTCAATTTATGAGCATTTACATATTCAACTTCGGCGATGCGTTTACGCGTCGTACTAATATTTTTGCATTATGCTAGTGACGTATTTATTGTAATAATTGTTTTTGTTTTAATAATTGACACTCTATTATTACTTACATACAAATTATAATATCACAAATTAATCCAAAAGCCACAATGTAGAGACAATGTTAATGTTGAAAATTGAAATATAAATTTTTTCGTAGGAAAACTTAATCTTACCTAACTTGTAATCAAAACTGAATCTGAGGATATTATTTTATGGAGCGGTCGAAGTCAACAATCATCTTATTTTAAGCCAACGAACTGAATTGATAAATTTAAACTGGTTTACGTGTTGGACGTGAATTTAGATATATAAGCGCATTTAATTTTATTTGACATCACGCATCATGTCAAAGTAGTGCTATTTTATTACCAGTGAATTTGTGTCCGCAGCTATGTCTATGGGACTCATGGTTCTGAAATTTGATACATCGGTAATCCTACACCCGAAGATGTGTGGTACCTATCTATGTGATATGTGCACAGTAAGCCCTCGATATTATCCGTGATTTGGATTATTAGCTGTTGAATTGGAAACATCCATAAATTAATAACTCATACATATTTTCGTTATTATACGACCACTGCAGTATGTAATTTGATTTTATATATATAGTTTTAGTCATACCACACATTATAATATTATTAAAACTTATTAAAAACAAATTAAATTAAAGTGTTGTTATATGCATAATATGTGTGCAATTGCATGGCATTAGAGATAAAAATAATTTATATTAAAATACTACGATGGAATATAATTTATTAGACTTATAATTGTAAGTAATTTATAGTTGGTCAAAACAACACATAAAACCGTGTTAAAAATCTGTGCTGTTTACATTTAAGAAAGGATGAATCTTAGAGCAATATTTACTTTGTCACTGTCAATTCCGTTAATAATCAGGTAATAAGTAACACAAATTAAATAAAATTACAAGTACGAGTGCCATTTAAAATATAAAAAGCTTAATTTTTAATAAAAAAATCTGAGTGTTGTAAAAATCAAAACAGGACTTGTCAAAATAATATGATATATTTGTATGTATAACTTAGCATGTTTTTTTTAAATGTCCTGGATATTAATTTACGGATTTTTTGTTAAAACCACCCTGGTTTAATATTTACGCAGTATATAATTGAGACCATTTTTCGGGCCGCTGTTCACTTACACCAATGTTCTCTAATGTCAAATGTTAGAATATACTGTGGTCATAATTAGCATACGTTTCATCATAATTTTAATAACAACAAATAATTATATACAGATAATATCGTTTTAGTAATTACTCATAATTAAACGATGTATGATTATTAGTCAAGTTTTAATAGTTGATTGTGTGGAGTTCAATGCCGACCATAAACTAAGTGCGTGGGACGCATTTGACCCACGGCCACAGGTTCCCGATGTCGTGAAAACGTTTAAAACTTTTACCAAGTTTAATTAAAAGTGTAGTATAAATACTATTTTATGTTTTAAACCACGATATTCTCACCGCCTAAAATGGAAATAATGACTTACGTATAGTTACAAAAGAGATGAAATATAGTTATATTGTAACATGTAAAACAAATATTGAATTTGAACGTAATTATTGTCTTAGCTGACAGCAATTTATTTAATACTTTTTTTATCTAATAAATACATTTTTAACAAATAATAAATAATGTATTTTTAAGTAGTTAAAATGTGTATGGTTTTGACTTGTATTTTATCTAAAGTAAACGAATTTTGGACCTAACGATGTCCTGTAGGACGAAAAATCGATGTTTAAATACGCTTTCGATATCGATCACAATCGACTTGGATTTATTTCTCAAATCGTGTGACTGTGTCGTGACTCGTGAGTCGTACAATATTATTCTAAAACATAACGTATTGACGTATAGTAGTCAAATATTATATATTTTCATTTACAATAAATATCCTCCTTTGTGCTTTACTGCTATACCAAGCGTTATTTCATTCGAAATGTGTTTAAAAACACACCACCGTCTGCTTAGTTTACTAATTTATATATCTATACATAAAAACCAATAGCAAACACCGAAAAAAACCCGTTCAAAATGGGTTAGGCTGAGTTGTTTATCTTTGTTTTATCATTGTAAATATTTTAATAATATTATATACACCGTTTCCGGTGCCTACGCCACTCTTATCGCCTTTTTTATGGTATTTTTTTTCAAAACGTTCTTTATTATAATAATTTATTTCAGCTACAAACAGAGATTTCGAAACGCATTAGTCACGTACAATAAAATGTAAATATGTATAATATTATTATTTTGATGCCTTTTTCGTTTTTATCGGCGTATAACGCGTCTTCGGGCTCTGCATCTCCTACCCAAAGACCGTAAACACATGTTAAAACCTAACATGTGTTTAAACCCATTTTAAGACCGAAACCAGTGTTAATCATCGTGTGACTAAACTACTGGTTGAGTTTACTGGATGTGTAATATAATACATCCGATCCATGTGTTTGACACACTGTCCTCTGTAGCTACCCGGAAACCAACCTCGTCCCTCGTAATGCCTATGGGCAGGTACTAAGTATCAATAATATTATATACAACCGTACTCTGCCGCAATATGTCAAGGATGGTGTTACATTAATCGGTTGTTTAAAACGAAAATAAACTACCTACCTGTATATTATCTGTCGTTATTAAAAATGAGCTTATATAGGTATGAACATATATTGTAACTTTAGAGGAGTAGATAAACTAGGCCCCCGAAAAAAGTCTCAGTTATAAACTGCGTAATTATTAGATCCACTACTCCGATCATCAATTAATTATTATTTATTTGTAACAAATTAACTACTCATCAAAAATTGTATTTTTATATTTTATAAATTCAAAAAATATACTGCTTATGAATATGATATTAAAAACATATGTAGGTGTTAATGTCTTCTAAAAAATGTAAACAATTAAAATAAAAGTAAAATATATAATAATTCAAAAAAAGATGTTTTGTAGACTTAAAATTATACTTTTAAAAACGTATATAGGTAGTAAAAATAATAAAGTAAAAGGTTACAATACAAAAAAAACGATGAGTTTGACAAAATAATCTATTAATTATATTACAGGTATATTCCTGTATATAATAAACGCTTATCTGTCTTCTAAAATATATTGTAGGTATAAAGAACAGTTATTGTAGGTAGGTAGAGATATATAGGTGCAGATAATAGTATAATACTGTAGCCTATTATTGGTCAGTACTTTTTTTTTTTACATTATTTCGGCATATATTATATTATGTTTATTTTTTTGTTCCAGAAACACAAAAACCGAACGAGAAAAAGAATACGTAGTCAATACATCAATACGTAAAAAAAAATATAACCTTGTAACTATATTATATTATGGAGTAGATACCTAAACATGGTATTTATTATCTTTGATATAGCCGGTATGGTATATGTATACTGTATAGATTTTATCGTGTGAACTACAACTGGAGTAATATTATGTATATAGGTAGGTACATATACATATATTATATAACTGTGGTGTCCAGGTATTCATATATTGTTGTTATATTATTTTCCTGATTGCCACCGTACAATACAATAAATTATATATTGTTCGGTGCATTTTTGAATCTCACCGTGATTTTTGTATTGAGACATATGTTGTAGAAGTAACAATAATAGCTTTATACAGGTATAAGGTAAATATTTTTGAATTCAAAAAGTTTTATTTATAGTTTTTCACTCCCAATATCGAGTCTACTTATATATATATTATTGTTCATAATTGAGAACTACCTATATTATAATAATATAGGATGGGAAACTTTCAAACTACCTGTAACTTATACTACTTCGCATGATGAGACGTGTAAAATAGAGCAATTTATTATAATCACGTGCCTTGTGTGCCAAAAGGTGGTCGAGTTTTGAAAACAAATGACTCAAATTGAATCTTTAAGTTAAGTGAACAGAAAATAGTTATTCGTTATACTGGAAGTTAAAAGTTAATAAACAATATATTTAACTTACTAAGTTTAAAATTAATATGGAAAAAATATAACTCGCCTAAGAGTAAAAGAAGTTATCTACTTTTATGACAACTACGCCTCTATGGATCACACATATTATAAAGTATTTTGTGCCTATCTATATATGATATTATTTTATCAAGAAACATAACAGAAATAATTGTATTATAACTATTATTAAATACATGTAATTTGATTATCACACAATAATTAATGCATACCTAAAGCCACTAAAAATTTTTTAAATTTTAAACCAACTGCAAAATCTATACCAAAGTGATTTCTACAGAAATCGATTACACTATATGAAGTTCTCAAGTTAGTTTGATTCGCAAATTAACCAACTAGTTTTGTTCAAATGTTCAAAACAATTTACCTACTTTATATAATTAACTTAAACTTTTAAACTAGTTAATGACCCCCTCCCCACTTTATAAATATACATATCCCTACCTACCAACATAATATTATATACGATTTATATAGGTATGTTAGGTTTCCTACCTTTACCTAATATGCATTACCCGCTTGCAACGGTTACGCGCATGTATATAAATGTATATAATTATGTCATCATTATTCAACGATCGTTATTTATCGTCCAACGTCATGGTGCAAGACACACGAAAATCGTAAAAAATATCTCTACACGAAATGTAAATTTATATTTTTCGACGATCGCGCACACGACACGGTCGCAGTCTTATATAGGTGCTGTGTATATGGCACGGTCGTGTGTAGGTAGGTGTTAAAAAATATAGAAAGAAAGAACAAAAAATCAACATTAGTTTTTATTATAATAATATATGCAATAATATTATGATATACATACCTATCTACGTCGTACCTATTGAATTATATATATCATACATGTATGGTAGATGATCGACCTAAATCGATTACGAACCGATAATTTATATAATATTACTATAAACTATAAAGGACGTGTGTAAATAATGCGACACGTTTGTGCTGAAAAAAACGTGCTGAATTATTCATTTACTTTTCATCGAACGTTGTGGTTGTAGTCAGTAGTAAGTAGATAGGTCATATCGGCGTTTAACGATACAAAACGAGCACTTCCCAAATAATAATAAAAAAAGAACCAGAAATGCAGCTAAAACAACAGTAACATTACCTGTATAGGAGCGTCTACCATTTAGAACAAAATAAAGTGATAAATCATATTAATATATTATTATAATATATTATGATTTATATATATTTATAAATATATATAATATGTATTTATATATAATTATTTAGGTAAATACCTGACAATAATGCTGCAGATATTTTATTTTCTGATCGACCGACTAATAACAGTATTGTACTGAGTGTCTGTCTCGCCAGACTACATTGATTCGACTTATTTTTCTCCAATAATTGATATTAATTTACAGCTATAATTGGAGCTGCTGAATTACAACTGTACACGCGTAGGTCGTGGTGCAACAGGATTGCACCCTTCTTACCTATTTACACGAAGTAAACACAACACGATTGTGCTTCATGAAATATATACTCGTATGTAAAAATACTTTATTAATTTTCCTTCCCAATAACGAATTTGTTTCATATTAAGATATAAAAACTACTAATTGCATTTTTTTTTTTATAAAATACCACATACTAACTGTCCAAATAAAATAAGACAAATGTTTATAAATAAGCTGAATTCTAAAGCGAAAGCAATACATTTTGTGTTTGAATCAAATTGTATACTATTTTAAATATTTTTACCACTTCATTACATCAAAATGAGTCACTGAGGCATAAAACTCGGTAACATATTATATTAGTTATATTTTGTCATGATATATCTTATTTTGCGGACATGAGTTCTTACGATAATACACCCACCTGTACTTGACCACACACTACCAACCCATTACAACGAGCAATTGCTTCAAATAGTTCGGCCTCTACCACTGAAGGACTCAATGAAAGCAAGTGAATACTGGTGTCTGGTATACACCCCAAAAATATTTGGTATCTATATCATATTTTATTTTATAATAAGTGGCTAATGCACCCCCCTGCCCTCCATTTTATAAGTTTTGGTGACTGTATTAATTTTATTATTAAACTATTGGACATTTTGAAAATTAAGAGAATTTGTAAATAGTAATCTATTATATCATAATGGCACAACTTTGAACATCAGTTCGCTATTCACACTTAATGACCATAAATTAATTGTAGTCACTAGTTATGTTAAGTAATTATCGAAGTTTAAATAATATAGGGTTTTTTGGATTTTTCATTTTCCACGGTTCTTATAAAAATGACGTAGGTAATTGTTAAATTGTCCATACATACTACTTTAAATGTTGAAAAAATATTGTCAGTACCTACATTTTGTAAGTCATATTAATGGTAATTATGGACGATCGTTAGTAGTGTTTCCTTAAAGTGTTGGCAGCGGACCGAGGACGCACACGGGCCACGAAAAAGGTAAAAGGACCGGGCGAGGGGGCTTTTACATTCGCCACTCAGTTGTGTGTCTAAAGATTTTTTACTGTTCGTTTAACTATTCCATCGGTGTTGGTGAAACCACCGACATATCTATATTATTATAATTTATGCACATAAATTTATTCATACAGTACAAAAATATGTATTTAAGTAGCGTATTATTTATTTTTAAATCCAATTCGTATCGTGAACAATGGGTATATGCTATATTCATTATATTTTAAAATTCGACCGGCAAAATTAGTTTATAAAACGGAAACCCTCATAAAATGCACAATTTATGCGGACCGAATTTATGAAGGCATTGATTTAAAAATTTTTTTTTACTCCCTTTGTTTTCACTGTTATATATGTCATCGGTCCGCCAGAGTGCGATTTTGCGCAATATATTTCAAAATATATTTCTTTTATCGTCTTTATAGATTTTATAACTTAATTCGCACTGTTATTATGATAGTGGTAATTTTAAGAATTTTATTTTAGCCACGGGAAAAACAGAAATTAACGGCACATTGGACATTAAGAACTCGTTGATTGTATTAACATCGGTTGGAACTATCCAAAAACCAATAATTTTACGACAAGGTACTTAATAAATGAATAATATATTAATAATATATTTATTTAAATAAAAAAATATAAAAGAAATTACCGTCAGCCATGAGCCAAGTACTCATCACAATAGAATTCTATATTTTTTGTTGGGTACATCGTACAAGTTAATAGTTACGATAAAATTTTTATATAATTTAAGTAAGTATTTTGTTCATTTTGGATGGTAAGAATATTGTAATTTAAAGAAAATGTGTTGCCTACCAAGCCTTTTAGTAAAACTCGGTGAATGTTTTTGACGTTTGGAATACGTTTTGTAGCTTAAAAATTGTGTGTGGTTTTTGTCTAGTGACCTTTTTAGATTCGAAACCATAAGTGTACAGTGGTCGGATGCAACCACCTGTTTAACGAAGGGCAACGTGTTATCCTGCATGAGTACGGTTTTTGTTATTATTTATTTATTTTACTCTAGGAGGTAAGAATATTACGTTATTTGAGCTACGAATAAGTCGATCGTGTGTAACATAATATAGTCTAACAAACTATATAAGACAGAATGAGAATGGTTACTGAAGTCAATTGTACATTTTCGAGAAAATAAATTAAACTTAAATGGTCTTAGAGGCGCACCATGTGTAGTCGGTTTACGATGTATGTTGTACGTCTATACAATAACAGTAATAATAATAATAATAACATTATATGACCCATATGCCGAACACGTTTTTCGTTGCAGCTGCGCATGGCGTATAATACATATTATGGTGGTAATAATAATATATTGTAACATCCTCTCTCACGCCGCCAAATCCACAAGTCGAAAAATCATTTACATTTATTATATTTATGAAACTACGTTGTGGGGTTTCTTTTTTTTCCGTCGGTTTTTCTTGTAATATTATATTGTATACAATACAGCGAAAGTCTCCGGGCCACATTTCTCACGTCTTTATGACGCCCGTCCTGCCGCCGTCGTAATAAATATTCGTCATGGCCTCTTTGTGCTCGTCATCCCTTTTAATATCTCGTTGTTGCTCTTAGGGGATCTCAACCCCAGGAGGACCGTATATGAATTTACAATACCTCCCCCCTCACCCGACCAACGACCGGCCACCATCGGAAATTCGTTTCGCCGATTTTCATGTTTCGAAAACGTAACTACCCTATTATTTCGTTTTATTTTAACAGATCAAGTTGCACAGGGTCCTTTTGAAGCGAAACACAATACGTATTATATAGGATACAGCGATCACAAACGTTTCGTAAAACCATTATCGCCACGCGAGCGCACGATCGAAGAGCAAATGTTTGACCCCGGGACGTTTTTACCACCCTTCGACCACGGCACCCTAATCCGTGACAACGACATGCTTTTCGAACAACAATAAAAGCAATGAATCATAACATGGGTATTGGGTATTGTGTGCCAATATTATATAATATTACACCGGGACTTGGAGAAATAATATTGTATTAAATAATGTACATCAATAATTATAATTTATATCATAATCCTATATTATAGTTTTATTTCTAAAATCTAAAATTAATACAAATTCTAAAAACAACAAGTATCAACCGATTGGCACTCAAGACTCAACGCGTGGGTATAATCATGTAAACGATGTAAAAAAAACCCTTAAATCTGAAAACACGCGTTCATGTGAACGAATATAGCCACTGATAGCAATATAATTTGTTTGCAGCTTTACGTTCGCTAGTTATACTGAGTTAGTAGGTACTTAAATTTAAACATGTTTAAGCCTAGAAAATAAATAGACCAAATTAAAAATATTTTTTTAATTGATTAAATATTAAACAAAAAGTTCCTACGGTAATCATAACAATTCGTACAAGATAAATAGTTATAGTTTTAACTAATCAACTTTTTATAATTAAGCATTTTACTTTTATAATAATATAAATATAGAATTTATAAATAAAGTATTTATATTTATCATGTTTTTATTCTCAACAATTGCGGTCAAATTGATGATGATGGAATGATTTGCATTTACTGATACTGTTAAATTCTACAGGAAGTGCCGTAACTAGACTACTTGAGGCCTTTGAGCACAAACCAAAATCTTGAAGCCCCTTACTATCTTATAAAATACATACCACAAAAACTTTTTTTCTTTATAATAAAAGACCTGTCAGCTACCTGTTAGTAGCTATAGTTGACTATTATTAATTTCAATCCTTGTCCTTTAGGCAGGGGTGGATTGGACCACTGTGCTATACTGTGCAATTTCTCTGCAGTGGCCAGTGGGGCCGATGTCATATTACGCCCCCAGGGCTGAAGCTCCTCAATAAATTTTCTTAAAAGTAATATCATGGAGGTTCGCCTACAATATCCTCATAAACATTGTTAATCGTGTATGATAGAGGTATTTAACAACTAACAAGAAAATTGTATTACTTATGGTAAGGTTACTAATAGCTAGAGGTTGTTCACTTTGTGCTGGTTCCATGTTACTAGGATTGAACAATACAATAAGTATTAAATTTTAAAAATCAACTTGTTGATCGTTTACTATTATTAATCATGATTTTCAATTCATAGAGAATAAAAGTAAATTTAAATATACAAATTTATTAATTAATCATTGCATACATAAAAACGATTATCCGAATGAAACCTAAAAATGTCAGCTTATATATTTTATAAAGATATTATTTTGATGTACTTATATTGCCATTAGTAATACGGCAGTAAGATTGAAGACCAAAAAATATTAACCCAAAAAACCACCGGATAAAATATTTTTTTTTATTGATGAATCGTTTTTGACATATATTTTGTACTTAAATCAAATGGCTATTTATGGTTTTCAAGGTAGATAAAAATAAGTATGTTGTATATCTTCTATGTTTTAAAAATTTCAATGTCACAAAAATATTGTATACACTATATTTTCAAATTTACCTATATTATGTAATTAATATATACTTATATAATTTGTTAAATATATATTTTTAACGTAATAACATTATATTAAAATATAATAAGAATGTTTGTATAATTATATCCATTGCATATTAATTGTATTATATATACTCAGTATTAATTCTTTACATGCAATTCATAATAATACTATAATAATAAAAACAGTTTCATCGACTCAAGTGTAATCGTTCATCGAATACGAATACAACGATACGGCCGATGCGTCGATTATATTATGATGCAATCATTAAAATAAATACATAAATAAATTGTTTGAAATCAATTTTAAATAGCGATAAAAATCATTAAATATCAATAAAAAATTAAAACTTATATGGAAATCGAAAACGTTTGTCAATGATATTCGAAGTTTATATTGAAATTGGAAATCAATTAAAATCGATAATTTGTATCAAAATAATTATAATTGCCAACAATGGCCAACAGGTGTATAATAACGTTCAATGATAGGTAATAAGTCATATTTCGTAGAAATGTAAAAGCAATATAGTATGATTATGCTAATATAGATCAAACCTATAGCTAGATTATCACTAATACTATATTATGATTCTTATGAACTCGTAAAAATGTAAAAGTGGCATTAAAAATTAAAAATTAAATAAAAATAAAAATTATAAAACAATTAAATAGATATTGTGCAATAATATAAAAATCATAAAATGTTTATATCAGTATAATATTTTTTTAGAAAGAGAAATCAGAAAATTCTAATATCAATAAACGAACTTAAAGTTAAAATTGAACATTTTAATTTCAATTTAAAACCATGTATTAAATATTATTGTAAATCTACCATATAAATTAACACTATTATTCATAAAGTAGGTTTATACAGTTTTCTTATAAAATATTTTTGGCACATTTTCTTACAATTTAATATAAGTACCTAACTAGCTTACGAATCTCGTTTACCTCATAGTTATTATAAATCATAAATTAAGTTCCAACAAACTGTGTAATGCGGTAAATGATTCTATTGTATTTATTTATAATCCAAAATTTTAATCAAAACATAATACACAAAACCTAATGTAAATAACGTTCGCAATAAGCCGCATTCAAAACTTCTCAAAAAATAATTAATACTGCGATCATAATAATTTCACTTTAAAATGTTATGTTGATCTCACTATGATTTAATTGGAATATCTAACAAGCGAATGTATTATAATATCTATCAAAATCAAACATTTTTAACGAATTTAATATAACTGTTATAATTTCTTAAAAACCTATACACCTCAATATAATTCACCTCAATATAATTCACTCGAGGAATCTAAAACATTGTTGGATTTATAACACTAATTTTTTCATACCGTTTATTTTTTGACTCCTTAAATTAATCATTGAAATAATTTTTTTCTCCAAACAGGTAGGTACCTACCGAATTAAATTAATATATTTTGGTAATGAAAAACAAAAACTGTATTACACATTAAATAGGTATATTATCAAATCTCAAGTTTAAACAATAAAATTAACAATATTTTTAAATACCTATATTGTTGTTAAATTACAATCAATCTATAATTAAGTCTTATATTTTCACCACGATTGTTAACCAAATTTTTAATGTCGAATGATCTACAAAGTTGTCGAACCACAATTTAATATTAGTTTATCCGTCGTAAAAGATCAATCTTATCGAATTTGTCTGGCCGAAACCATGCAGTGGGACCCAGTGTGCCATAAAAGGTTTATACGTTCGGAAATAATATATCTAAAATGAATCCCAACGATCAATATTCGTTCAGACGTCTTCGGTCCGAGCTCATGCAGCCGTAAATTCATCTTCTCGCAACAACGCGGTAATATTATGATTAATAACATAACATAATATAATAATAGAAGTTAGAAAGTACGTTCGGCAAGACATGGGACCACCTCATCGAATAAAGGAAAAATAATCCCTTTTATAAGGGATAATCAATATAGCAGCTGAAACTGGTTGGCAGGTGCACCTGTCCTGTAACGGCCACCTAGGGAGTTATATGGATGCATTATTGCAGTTATTGTTAATGTTTTAGATATTGTACACTGGCCTTGAAAAGAGAAAATATCATATTATTAAACATTATGCCTGTACGATATATTTTATAAATTACGTTCCAACGAACTATGTAACAGGTATGCGGTAGATGATACTATTATATTTATTTATAATCAAAAACTCCACAAAACCCAAATTCGAAACAGCGCATTAAAGATGTTTAAAAAATAATTAATTTCGCGATCATAATAATTTCAAATTAAAATGTTATGCCAATCTCACTATGATTTAAATACGTGTAATTCTCAAATAACGAATGTATTACAATACCTATAAAAATCAAATATTTTCAACGTATTGGAAAACGGCATACAACAAAAATTAAATAATAACAAATAATATGTAACATGTGTTTAATTGCTTATCCCAAATTACATGATATGCGTCAATATTATTTTCCGATAAAATATTATATTTCTAATTCACGCGGCGTATGTGATAATGTTTTATAAGGCAACTTATTATGTTGTGTTTTATTATTTTGTATGATTTCAAAAACCTTTTTATTTTTGCTAAAATATAGTTATTTATAATTTGAAGCACTTTTTCATTTGTTGAGATTAAAACAGTAGTAGTCATGACTGTATAAGCACGTGATATTTATATACCGTACGAAATCCATTATGTGGTACTTATAAATTATATTATTTATAATCCGAAATATTAATCAAACTTACCAAATCTTATAGTGTTCAATAAATGCATTTAAAGCATTTCAAAAAATAAACAAATAATACCTCATTAATAATCATAATGTCACGTTGATTGCCAATCCTACTATGAACTAAGCGTTTTATAATATACTGCAATGAACGATTTTTTAATCATATTATAATATTTTAAAATATAATTTGAATTTAATATTTTTATTGTTTAGTTAGGTAGGTATTATCAACTGTCTTATTTATACGTTTCTACATTCAGTTATAGATCATGATGCTCGATAAAAAAAATGGTAAAATATATATTTTATTTTTTTACGACTTACAATTGTTTTCAAAAACGTTTATAGTTATGAGTGTTCTAAGTTTAATGGATCACCCAGTATAGGTGATTTAAGTGCACCGATCTTTTAGGATATATAGATACGGTCGTTTAACTCTACGTCTCGCCGCTATAGCGTTGTTGTTCTCGGACGGGTGATCGCAATACCATTAATTTAGCTTTCACCGGAACGATGAGCGATTTCCGTTGCAGTTATAACATAGCTGCCGAAACCTATCATGTCTGGATAATTATGTTTCACCTCGTGAATATATTTAGGACGAATTACGATCTGAACATATATCGTGAACTATTGTTCCAAGACGTTTAACGCAGTAACGAAGTGGTTCTTTGACTGTGAGTTTGTCCAGTCCTCATAATATCTGATATTGCGAACCCCGAGCTCGAGGCCCTTGAATCACCTATAGGCCTATTGTTGTTAAAAACGCTATTTTATTTTTGTTTTGTTTTAAATATTATGTATATTAGGTATTATATGGTATAAAACCGAGTGGTAACTTACATTATCAACAATTGAATACTACAGGTTTTAAAACCATTGACCAATTTCAAAATGTCTTGGATAATTTAGGGGATTTTTTTTAAAGATAACAATAACCCAGCAATTGGCAGTGTAGTGTACAACATTTTGCATAAAATAATCTATAGTCTAAGTCTGAAAAATGACGATTAAAAAAAATAGATAAACCTTTTTCAAAATAAAAACAATTTTTGGAACATAATAAATTATGAAATACCTAATAATAATAGGACAGTATATGCGATCTTCACAAAACACGGATTAACTTGAAATTGCTTTAGCTTTAAAACTAAATCCAAGCGTTATATTCTATGGTATCTAATGCTTCGCATTGTTTTCTGCATACAAATACACAAGTTAGACAATTAAAATCCTATAAAAGTGTGTCCACTAAAGTAGAAAATACTAAATTGAACAATAGAATACTATGAATATTATAATAAAGTATGGAACACAGGAACAGTATGACACAGTGTATACTAGGTAGTACCTATAACCTAGTCAATATATAGTTTGAAAATGAAAAATGTTTATATTTATATATAATTACAAGTTACAACACTGTATAAAGTATGCTCCCCATCAGGCAGGCTTTAGGCTTTAGATACCCTAAAAATGTAATTATTTACGCCATATAGGTATACTAATAAAGTAAAGTATGTATTATATGTATCTACTGACTACTGTTATTTCTAAATGCTGTATTCAACGGTATTATTAAAGTATTATCAAATTTATCGTTTCACGTTCCACGTTTGATTTACGTATTAATGTATTATTGTATCAATACGAATATTTATTTCAAAAATAATGTGTGATTACGTATTCATTTATTGAAATAATGTAATCCATAAGATTACTTTACAATCTAAACGGTAGTTATAACTTATAAATACTAATTAGTATTAAAGTATTTAATTATTTATTCACGCGGATGGTTTCAATAACTGTTTAGTTTTTTCAAATGTTCCGACTAAAAAATATTTTTTTCCGAAATCCATTCCTCCGGAAACAATTATGATCAAACCAAAATTTCCCAATTTTTCTAGTAAAACCAAATGTCTTCTCTCTCGGAAATGTTGATCCCTAAGTAGGTATATAGGCACTATATTTGGGACGAAAGTTCCAAATTGACCATTTGTTTTTATTTCGAGTCCTCGCTCCTCTCGCTGCTTCACAGCAGGTGGTGGACGTATTCTGAAAGTTTATACCTTATAGGTACGCGTCATCGTTATTGTATATATTTTTTTCTTTCCGTTTCGTCGATTCCTTTTGTGAGATTATATCCGGGTACTCTAACATACTAAAGTAGTATCTACTGCAGCGCACCACAATTCCCAAACTCGGCCGACGGTTTTTTATTTTTATTTACTATACACATCGTTTGTCGTTGTGTTATCGAACGAGACCGAGCGTAGTCCGTGTGCGCGAGTGCGTGACACGTGTGAGTTTCTCAACAACTATACAGACACATTTCTCTGGCGGTCCTTTCCCCCTGACGCCACCCACTCACCCTTCGCCACGGATAACGTCTAAAATATGGGTGTGTGTGTGTGCGTTTAATTTATTTCAAAACGCTACGACGGCCATTGGTCCGTTAACAATGCCACGTGCAGTAGGCCCGAAATATTTGAAAAGCCGGTCCGAGAGGAATAGACTCAGGACAATTTTATACATTATATATAACGAGCATACTTCAGTGTGTGTGTGTGTGTGTGTGTGTGTGTGTGTGTGTGTGTGTGTGTGTATACTGTGTATACATGATACCGTGTAATGGGTTGATGCCTTGATGTCAGGCCTGAAGTATTTTTTTTTAAAAACTTCACCGATCGTTAAACACTGAATAAAGCGACGGAGTCGGCTTACCATATTATATTTTATTGTATTCACTGCCGGAGCAGACTGCTCTGGCAACATAATATTATATTTCGTCGATCATTATCGTTGTAGCCGCAGCGGTGGTGTAATATTATAATGATATACACCTTATACCTACATATAGGCTCGAAATATTCCGAAAGTAAAAAAAATAAATAACCCGTTTACGACAACTGTATATTATATTCTACGGGCGCCGCGGAGTCGCCGCAGTCGTATAGAATATACGACGAGTCGTTTTATATATTACATTATATTTTATTATATTATTATTATTTTCAGGCGACCAAATTTCGTAAAAAAAAAAATAAAAACGGTGATCGTCAGTAATTTATTTACTTTTATTATAATATAAAATATGCACATAATAATATATTGACTTATACTACTGTGGGTCAGAGAAAGATAACAGAAGGTGCGCTGACATCTTCTTAAATAAAAATGAAAAATTAAAATATATACTTATTACTTACTTAGGTACATTAAATATTAATGTAATTTGGTATTTCCAATGACCAATTGAGCGTTTGAGGTGTAGGTAGGTACTATTATATTGTCAGCGCGGTGGCGTTGTTTTTATTTTAACTCTCTCGCGCTCTCTCACACATACACACAAACTTGAATCAAATTTCAGTAGTATCCTGCAGAAGGACTTGCATCTGAAAAACATTAATTGTTGTAAAATAAAATATTATTTTTATTTTAACGATTTTAATTTTGATTCTACCAATGAGAAACCCATTGACGCGGTCGTTCGCGCGTTCCGTATTCGTCGTTACACACAACACACACACACACACACACACACACACACACACACACACACACACACTTGAAACGAACTTTAGTGGTAGGTATCCTGCAAGCCTTACACTTGGAAAACATAAACTATATGAACACAATATAATAATAATTTGTCGCTGCCGGATTGAAGTATAAAAAAATAATAATTAGTAATTAGTTTTGATGGTAATATTTCTACTTCTAGTTCTAGGACAGTTGACGTGTTCGCATAATAAAAATATATAAGCCTTTAGTGCCCTAGTGCTGCGCCGTACTCAAATAATATATAACATTTTTATTGGTTAATTTGAATTAATATATAACATTTTCATTGGTTAATTTGAATTAATATTTAACTGTTTAATAACAGTTAATAATATGATGCAATAATAATATATTATAATATATTATTTATATTTTGTATTCACAATTTAGGTGCTGCAGGTGATGCCTAACATTTAAATATAAAACAATTTTTTCGTTTTACCGTAATAAATTAATTTTTCCGTCAGTGACTTAAAATATTATAAATATACGTACATAATGTATATACGAGTATTATATACTCATATAGAGATTATATTATAAACCTATATATATTTTTAATTATAATAAAACATATATCTATAGGCTTTAAGATATACAAAGATCTAAATAATCTAGATTTGAATAAATACAATTCAGACTCGATGGACGAGGGTAACTCAATATATTGTAGTTGCTTTAATAATAACTAATAATGTAATGTATCATCATTCATCAGACTATCAACACTATTCACTATTAACTTCAAAATGTAATATCATATCTATACTATTATTGCATATTTTATATTATATTATATTGCATAGGTACTTATGCAATTTTAAGTACTATAAAATCCCAACCTTGATCAGTGACGTTCTCAGGAATTTTCAAAAATCATATACCTAATAGGTAAAAACTTAATAATTTTTGTCACATGACAATAAGCCGTGAACGTATATGCCTACCTACAAAGAATGTATTATTTTTTCTTTCTAAAAAATATTGTTTTGCGGGACTTTTTTTATATTATTATGCATTTATGTTTTCGAAAAAAAAGTGTTTGCCCCGGCCCACAAAAGTGCAAGCACTGCAAGCGCATGGCCGCATTTTCGTGCGCATGCTTATGAGCTGCCCATTTATGCACAAATGGAAATTAAAGCCGCAAATTCCAGTAGGAAGTGTGATAAAATGTATCTGATTTGACCTGCGAAATTGATGTTTCAGAATTCAAAGTGTATTACTAATAATCAGGGATAAACGCAACGCATGAAATACGTATGTCGGGTGGTGAGGTTTGAAAACATTTCATAATCTTAGTATTTTTGTACTTATATTAATGATAGGTAGGTAGTATAGGTTAATGGTACTAAGTATTTTTGATATTTCGTGGGGGGGTTAAACCTTCGCGGCGAAACGGTCTCGGCGAATGGTCCGACGGCTAAACGTTCGCGGCGACAAGTCCAGCGGTGAAACGGTCTGCGGCGAATTAATGTCCGAGTTCGCCAATATTGGACAATGCTATTCGCACCCACACAATAATGTCACTATTACACTTACAATATTAGTTTTTTCTTCCTTTATTCATGTGTTTATTTTATTAATGGTATAAATTATAAATTGTTACAACCATACTATCTATATATATTATAGGTATATTATTATAATATATAAAATGTAGGTATATACATGGTGTAACAGAAAGACCTGAAAAATTTAATAACTTTTGTTCTAATCTTTAAATTAAAAAATTATTTTTATGTCTAATTTATAGACACTTGTAAGAAATGGAAAACACGTTTAATTAAGCCAAGTAGATAACTAATTTATTTTTTTAAATATCAATATTTTTTTTGGAGTAAATTAATTTTAAACGTATAGATAACTTTTTTCAAAATAATATTTTTGGGAATTTCCTGACTTAAGTTTGTTTCTTAAATTATTTATCCATATTCCTTTCATAATTTCATTATTAATTCCTATTAATTTTTATTTTTTGTCAGATCTTTCTGTTACACCCTGTAAATATGTTACTTGAAAATGCCGTCAGTATGATTTTTGTTGAAATTAAATTAGATTTCGCTATTGCAAGTATATTATGTAATATAATCCACTGCTGTGATATATAATAAAATACCTAATATAATATTATGTTGTTCTCATAATATATTATATTGTAGGACCAGTTGTCGAAAACTAAGAAGATTTTCGATGGCCGTCACACAATAACAACATAATATATTAATATATGAGGACTGCTGGTCCATTAAATGCACTCTCCAAGCACTCATTTTTAATGCACGCCACCCAATGACAAGCCACGTCTTGTGATTATATGCTACACACGTGCATCAATATAATAATATTATTATAGGTATATGTTATTATAATGTTTATTATCATTATCTGGTAGATGTGAATCGGTGGAGGATGTAATAATAAACACGTTATGTTAATTGTATAATGCTCTGTGCGTGGCGTAGGTACATAAATAAGATGGCCGATTAGTAGTTAATTATAGTACCTATACCAGCAACTACAATACATACTCTATTAAACCATAATACAATGTTCTACTGCACTGCATAATAATATGGTAGGTAGGTAGTTCTATTAAATATTACTAGCCATCATGATCCTGTACGGCGTCGTTCCGCGTGACGATTTAAATTACTATGTGTTTACACGTCATTCTTAAACTCCGTTAAATCATGTAAGTTGCACAGATTTTTAACACATTCAATGTAAGTGGTTTCGACCAAATAAAAAGTCTACAGGTCTAAAATTTTATATCTTTAATTAAAATAACTATTTTATTTTCTGTAATCAAAGGTGGCCACCGCGTATACAAAAAAAAAAAATGTTCGTTAGCCAACAAGCCTCTGTCTGTGTAATAAAATATATAGTTTTTTCCGAAATGTTGTTTTGAAATGACATCAACCTGTATAAAAAGAATATTTAAAAAAAAGTTAAGACTCTTTGAAATAATGAGTGAATAGAAACTTTAATGGATCACCTCATATAATATATAGTAAGCTTATTGGCTATATATTATATCGCCTACCAAATATATGATAGTATTCTACAAGACGTTTTTGTATTCGGCGCGTTTCGTAGTTAGCAAAACCGCGTAGTAATCGCCAAATATTAAATCAAATAGTTTAAACATAGATTTTGCTATAACTACGGAACGCATAGAGTACAAAAACATCTTGCTGACCCGGTCAATATTGTTTTGACCATATAGAATTTTTCTTAATTATACTGTACGGCGTGAAGAATCATAATTTAAAACCCTCCAAATTTCAATTTTTTATTAATTACAATTATAAATATTACTATTTAATTATTTAGCAAAAACATTAAAAATGTCCGTCTATATATTTTTTGTAAAGTGCCTACTTATATAGTGCTATAAAAACAATGTATTTTATTGTTTGTTTCGTATAGCAAAGGATTACCGCGTTGAACTGAAAATGTTAAAAATGTGCGCATTATAAATATTTATTGTTTTTTTTTTATTATTATTTAGAAATTATATAATCCATACAAAATGAACATAGTATAATAAGCGTAATTGATGATCTTTCTATATAATGTGGTGACTTGAGTAGCTTGAGGGAAAAACCAATCAGTGAAGGCACTTCGTATAGTGAGTTGCATTATGTATATAAATTTAACGCGTAAAAGTATGATTTTATTTAAACGAATGGTATATAATTACACTACTTATATATTTTATTTTATATAACATAATAATATAATATAAGTTGGTGCTATACTATCTCGAACTTTTTTCTGTGTGCTTTGAATTTCGACATAACGAGAGTTAACTGTATATATATAAATATATTTGTAACACTAAAATATTTAATATAAGTAGGCACAGGAGGATACATTGAACATGTTAAATTATAATAATTATGCGTACAATATTATGTCAATAATAGAAAATAATAACTATTATATATAATATTATATATTATAACATTGTCTACATAACGGATTATGCTGACAAATATTTTATAAAAATCGGTTAGTGAGTCTTATGAAAATGTTGTCGTAGTTGTCAAAATCAAAAATCGAACGAATTGTATTTGAGTTTTTTATTTATAAGATAGTATATTTAAAATCATACAAACACAGTATAATAAATAAGTCTGATAACAAATTTGACAATGGCCTTTAATATAAGAATAGGAATAGGATCCCAACGGGAACTTGTCACCTGACAAGTTTAACTGCAAGGCTGGGCAAGTTAATGATATATTTTTAACTCAGTTAAGTTAAATTCAAACTGAAATAAAGTTATCATTTAAAAGGTAATTTAAAATTGTCTATCAGTTCAACTAAGTTGAAAGTTAACCAAAAGTTAATATTAACTTTTTAACTTAAATTAAGTTATCTAAAAAAAGTTTCCAGCTATATAGTGAAAACGACGAATTAATAATAAATTATACTAAAATAACCGCGGTATTACCAAGAACAGTCTAGTCCACTACAACCGCCAACTGGCGACGACGGCGAAAAATTGTAATATAATATAATATTCATAATATTCCGTATTCGTAATTTCATAATAATAATAATTATTATTTTAGTATTTATAATATCTTATACGGAGATATGAAATTATAATAATTGAAATTGAAATTAACTATACATAACTTGTTTAAATGAAAAATTAACTCAGTTATTTAAAAGTTAATTCTTGGTATTCCGTAAGTTAATAATTAAGTTAACAATAATAAAGAAAATTAACTTATTAAGTTAAAAAGTTAAATTAACTTAACTTTAACTTATTAACGCGTTAATGCCCAGTCTTGAGTTAAAGTTAATATTACTATTTACTATGCTTTTAGCAGGTCTCTGCAGGGCCATTGCCTCTTTAACCTTTTGGGTATGAGAGTGGCAGAGGATATAAATGTATAAAGTCTTTTGATTAATTGATGGGAATGCGAGTGGAGTTTTTAATAGAATTTTATGTGATAAGATTTGGCCAGGTCATGTATTTGAGTTAGGTAAGTACTTCATTAAACTTTACGCCAGTATGTCATATATCTTATATTTGTTTAAACCCATTTTTAAGGACTATTATATTCTAGTCATAAACCTTTTGGTAACAGAATAATTACTTGTTCAAGATGTTTTAAATTATAGATAGGTACCTACTTCAACACTTTTAAAATAATTATTTACTAAATAAATACAGTAAAAAATCTGGATTCTCATTCAAAAAACCAAAGTTTGTACCGCTACAAGACTCTCATTAAAAAATTGTACGAAAAACCTCAACTATTAAAATTATTTAATTTTAATTCCAAAAAGGTAAATAAATTCATTATTTAAACGAAAAACGGAATTGCTATAGTGATTCACCCCATCTATACAAAATATAGTCCACTGCTAACACTAGTAACAACACTAGTATAAAGTGGATTCGTAAGATAAGATTTTTGGTCAAGCACGCAGGCAAAGTTCGGGGATCGTGTTATGTAAAATATTGTGTATTATGATGTATTGATAATAACAATAAAATATTTATTGCCTTTAAAGCATATTGTACAAATAAAATTTAAATAAATTGTATAAACGATCGTCTCCAAGTGCCTAAGCTTATACGGAGGGAGACAACAGTTCTTATCTAGTAGGTGAAATTACGTAAATAATATGTAATACGCATCACGATTTTTGTTATGAATCCCCGAGGCCAAGATAATAATGAAGGAAAATCAAAAATGACTGTATAATAATATTTATTTTTTATTTCTATTGGTATAACGCGTGACCAAAAATGACGTCGAAATGAAACATAGGTATGTATGACAAATATAGATGTGTGGTGACATTACTTACCCATAAAATTGTATTATTATCATATTTTATTATAATAATTTATACCGAATTATTTTTAGGGAATAAATATGCGATAAATGTAGATACGATCAGTGCTGTATCTTTACTCAATACGTGATTCTATTAACATCCAACGACCATACTATTTCAACAAGTATAAATATTAAATACCTACAAAAAATTAGATTTAAAATATTTGTTTTTTTAACAAAGTAGACCTTGAAATCGATTTTAAATATTGATAAAAATCGTTAAAAATACTTTAAAATCAAAAGTAATATTAAAATCGAAAATGATGTTTGTTAATGAAGAATTTATATTCTAAGTTGAAAAATAATTGAAATAGATAATTTTGCATCAAAATAATATTAGTAAATGCGTGGCATGTTGAGGTCTCTGGTCTACCTATAGTCACGTGCAGACATATTTTCAAATAATTATATAATTTATACTGTAGTTGTCATTGCATATATACTCTCGTCGAGGGACGGCTTTTATATTTTAACTTGTTGAAACAATATTCCGTGAATTGGTAGTTCATTGATTGTAAGTATGTTATTTTATGCAATAACTTTAGGATGGTTTTTGTAATCTAAATATTATAAATCGAGTACCTAAATGTATGCGTTTCGATTATTCAATAAAATAAAAAGTTTTGTTATGATATTATGCAGGCAAAATAGTAATAAATACAAGTCGAAAACAATTTTTTTTTTCATATATTTTTCTTGACGATATTATTTAATACAATATTTTATAAGATCCTATAATATACGACTATATTTATTATTAAAAAAAAAAAGTATGAAAACTATTATGTATGTAATTGGAAAATAGTAAATTTAGAAAAAGCCTAAATATTAATATAGGTACCTACAATTATTAAAAAAAGGGTGGAAGTATAATGGGAGTGTATACATCATTGTTGAGTTCCTAACCCTAAGTCACTGATAATTTAGGAGAATACAATAGTTATTATTTCTGAATCAATAATGTGTAAAAAAAAATTCTACAAACTATCAAAGTCACCTCAATTTACAGTAATAATGTATATTGTATATGTTTAATTTTAATTGAATGATAAACATATGTATGAAAAACTATTCTGAGCAAAAATGGTCTATCAGCTTGGTACGTATATTTTATGATATTTTTATATTGTTATGTATAATACATACAACTTCATAAAATATACATATATGGTAGGTTGGGTTAATTTTTGCTAAAAAAAATGCATAGTATGTATTTATATTACCTAACCTAACCTAAGTGCAGCCGAGTCTCAGTAACTCGAATCTCAAGGGGAATAATAAAAATTTGACTTATATATTTTTCTAGTTATAATATATCTATATAATATGTTTCAATCCTAATCGTATTTATATTATTACCTTTTGAGTCAACACTGGCTATTGTAGAACGGTGATAATATAGGTTCATAGAATACAATATAGGCAATAGGATAAAATTAATTTAAATGTTTTAAAAATATCATTGTGTGTAAATATTATAATAATTAATAGAATAAGTCTTCACGAATTAGTTTTAAGACATTATCATTTTGTTTTAACATCCAATTTCATAAATATCTAAACTTCAAAAGTCTATAAAAATAAAAATTGTGATCTTGTATTTCTTAAATTTTTTATATCAGTATGAACTATTATTATCAGGAATATTGTACCAACGTGCTAACATGCCTTTGTTACATAAATTATTAACTAAAAAATAATTTGAGATTTTTATGAATTAAGTCAAAAGTTGAATTTCAAAGGCTCACGAAAAAAAGTACATAGGTATTTATTTTTAAATATTTTTAAATTGTTAAAAAACTTATTTGAAATCTGGTATATGATATTTTTAAGCACATTTATTGAACGAAAAATTAACATTTATGAAAAAAAAACTCGTAACTTTAAATCTACAATATATAGTTCAAAAAGTGGCAAAATATTTTGAAAACTATATTATATAGAATTATAGAAATATAAAGTACAAATATTCGGAGAATATTTTAAGTATCTAGGGTTACCTTGTTGTTTTTGATTTACAACAAAATTACAATACTTTGTCAAAAGCTAGTTTTTTTTGTGAAAATTCCCATTTTCCCTATTTTTTCTTAAATAATAAGTCCAGTACCTACTTACTATAAATTTTATTTAGCCCAAAATGCTAACTGGATCCAGTTTGCTACCAGAATCCTCTCTCAAAGTTGAAAATCCAAGCTTTTTATACTGACTGAAGAAGGACGACAGACCAAAACAAAAATAACTCATACATCAATGTAAAATACTAAAATCAATACATTTAACGATTCACTCTAAAATTTTGACTTTTACTTTTAAAAATGACAAAATAAATCAAGTTATATATGTGCAAACAGAGGACAAATAATATGGTTCCAAAAGTAGATCGAGGACATTTCGATGTAGTATGAATATAAATGACGGCGTGCTCGTATATGTATATAATCGATTACACATATTTACATTCGTTGATATATAGTATAACTTTTGTCCGACACGCATGCAAACGAAAAAAACAGCATAAGAGATGAGATATTTTTTTTGAAGACATATTATAAGCTATGAGATCAAAATATTGAAAAACAGTGTTCAATGAGACCTGTACAATATTACCTTCTATAAAATTAAAAAAATATTTAACATTTAGTTGATTCTACAGAACAGGATCATTATTCCCGCAGAGCGTATTTTTATGTACACAATTACATTGGCGCCTTAAGGTTTATAATATGATCAGTCCAAAACTTATCTTTATAAAAACAAAATTGTGTATACACATTTTTTTTAAACAATACGATAAGATTCATTTTTCTAGAAATAATATATTTATGAACTATCTAATAAAATCATAAATATAAGAAATAAGTACAGGTATACCTAGGTAATATGAATGCCTAACTGTTTTTATATTTATATTTGTTTAATATGTACACTATGAGGTAAACGGCCCAGTATTCTACAAAAACAAACGCACCAAACCTATCTATATACCAGCAAATTTATGAATACCTAACTACTTTTTCAGGTAGTTTATCAAATATATAATATACCTAATCGTTCTTCTAGTAGTTTATAATTTGAAAATATACTAAATATCTTATTGCGATTATGACAGTGATTACACCTTGAACCCAAAATATTGTATATTGATTTCAATTACAGCAAAATAAATAGGTCTTTACGTCACCTATAAACAATTATTAGCTTGGTCAAAATACTTCAAAGTTTAATATAAGTTTCCTCATAAGTATTGTTGTAGGAAAAAAAAAGAGCGTAAATCCACCAAGGCATTTTCATGAGCGCCTGAAGATAGAATTTAGACAAAATATCAAAATCACGAACAAGTGTAATCTAATTTTGAGCTAGAAATTCATGAAACTTTTCTTTTTATATCTATAAAATTAAAAAAATGTATAATAGATTCCTCTAACTCATAAGTTTACTGGGAAGTAAAATTATTTTTTTACGAGCGTTTGAAGTTCACATTTTATAAAATTTATCAAAGTGTCGACAATTCGCAAATTATATTGAATTTAAAGATTTATAAAATGTTCAATTTTTATAACTAACGGTTGAACATTTATACAAGATTTCTCATTAGTATATTAACTATAGTTCATATAGTAACCAATAAATCTAAACAATATATATTCAATAATTTCTGTACAATACTTAGAATCCACTTCAGTTAGATAAGCATTTTAACAGTATAAATATGTTGTTATTATAGGTAATAAATACTTAGTTGATAGTTGAGATTTTGTCATACAAAATTTGTTTACTATTATATACTTACGACCTATACCTATATTATGGAAAATGTTTATAAAATTGAAAGTACATTTACTTTTATTTTGCAGTAGTGACAAAATTGTAAATACCTATTGAAATGTACAACACATTAATCTATTATAATATATATAATATATATATAATATTGTATATATATGTATACTGTGAGAGATAGCAGTTTACAAGCCGAACATACACAGGTTTATCAAAAACAGATACCTATATAAGGTCAAGCTGCGGATACGATAAATTATTATTTAGGATGTAAATACATTTATATAGAATTATACAGGTGATTCACTTATACTGTACTTGTAGGTCATATTTTGGAAAAAACGAGGAATTTTTTTTTAATTATTAGAACAAAATATTATACTGATCTAAATTTGGATTGAAAATATTATCGGAATTTGAATAAATTGATACCTAGGTATATTGAAAAAAAAAAAAAAGGTGGGCAAGTGGGTTAGCAAGCGGTATTATACCGCTCTGCTGTACCTACATTAGGTGTCGTGTGGGTCACTGCAATAGATGTGTTAAATATGAATTCAATGATATTAAACAAATCATTGTATTCGATGAAAAATGATTTCGTGTGGTCTAACTTTATGGTATGCAAGTGGTTACCAAACAATTTTTTTTATAAAAATATAAAAATAGGTACCTACACAAATTATATTATTATATTATATTACACTTTATTATGTTTTTATAAATATATAATAAATATTTGGGGAAACAGAATTAAAAATCAAAGGGGAAATTGCCCCATCTTTCCCACAACTCGTGACTTCACTAAAAATACTACTTACTATTGTAGATGAACTGAGACATTGTCTGGTTTAACATAAAATGTATAACTTTGTATATTTATTGCTAATAGATATGTAATTACATAATTACGATGTCGACACCGATAAATATTAATAGCCTGCGAAGTTCTCCTCGTATTTGCATTAAAACTAATAAAAAAACAAACAAGAAAAAAACCAAAAACTATACATATATAATATAATATACATAGTCACTGCCGACCTCGGTGCCGTAAAAACACGGTATCTTACCGTCATCTTGTATTACACGAAATATTAGGTTCCCAGTTATTAAATTAATATTAAATGATCTACGTATCGACATAGGCAGGTACCTATATATTATAAAAAATCTCCGGATTTCAATGCAAAGGGCAATAGATTTTGGGTGCTCTAAGACAATGCATTCCAAGTACACAATTAGTTTCATTTAACAGCTGATACTTCAAAGGAAAAACTTTTATTTTTTATTCTTTTGTTTAAGAGTGTATATTTTTGATCATTTGTCATGTGTTTTTATTTAGAACACGGCCCGCGAGATTTTGAAAAAAATAACAGATGGCCAACTGCTAAAAAAGGTAGATATCCCCTACTTCTGTGTTTGAACACATACGCACCAGTGGTCGCTCCAGAGACTTAAGAGGGGGGAGGCTAAGTCATAATTTCAGACAACTTTCGATAGGATAATGCGTTTTTTTTTGTTATTGTTTTAACAATATACAATTTTGAAATACGATCTTACGGAAAGGGGTAATCGCGGCTACTAGAGCCTCCTGTAGCCGCCGGCCCATGGCGTCGCTCGTAGATCGACATATCATGAACCTATAATATATTATAGAGGTAGGTCCGTAGGTGCATTATTTTTGTCTGAAAATAGTTACAAGACCACTATCGACGTGATCGCATCGAAATGCGAACATTTTTTTTCGTGAAAATCACATTTACAGTAATATTATAATGTTTATTATACTCGCGCGTGTGTGTGCGTTCTACGATTGCACACTTTTCAGATGTTTGTATTAAATACGCATACAAGCGCATCATACAAGTCACAACACGTGCGTAGTATAATAATATTAGGCGTATAGAGGTATGTACATCACTCACCAGTCACCGTATACCATAGTAGACAAAAATAAATATGAAATATTATCGTTCCTCACGGTTATGAATATTATAAATCGTCACTATTGGCGCACATACCGTATTATAGTAGGTATCGCACTGCGGTTGAATGAAATAGTTTCTCGCGGAGCTACCGTGAGCGATTTTCAAATTATTATTATATTTCTGGCGGTGAAAAAATCTAGTAACACAGTTGATAAGTAGGTACCGTGAAAGGAAGTAGACGGTTATGATGACGATGCAAATGGCGATGCACTTTTTATAATATTATGGACATATGCGTCCGACAAGTTCAGCGGGTGCACTGAAAATAAAGATAATAATTAATAATATAGTACTACACTTACGATGTTTACGATTATTTATGACACGATAGTAATAATGATATTATATCTACCTACGCAATAATAATATTATTTTTATAATGATTATGGATCGAAGGCCGAGCACACCACTTTTGTCACCAACGGATACCGCACATGATAATAACTTATATAATATATCGTATTTTAAATATTGTCGTGGTTAGTACCTAATGCAGTTCATACACGACACTCATTTCAAATTGTTGTACATTTTATACTCAAATATATTTCATAAATGTTATTTGTGCGAATTTGCATGACAATTTTCAAAATTACTACGATCTTAGTTTTCCCGTAAGGTATTGAAAAAAACAGTGGGTGGGTTACATAGGCCTCCCAACTAGGAACCAATTTTTGAGAAGCTTTAGCCCTTAGAATATGTCTTCCTTATTAATCTGTGTGGACATTTCCCTTACACTATTTTACTAAGTTGGTATATTTTTGAATGGCTTGTAATAAGTATAAATGTTCATCAATATTTATATAGTGTGATTTCCCCCAAATTTGCACTTCCTTATTAAATAAGGTTAGGTTATTATATAAGGTTAATTTTTTCTTTTAATAATATAATGCTAATTAATTATAGGTAATAAATAAGTATTATTTTAAATTCTGATTATGTTTTTAGATGTACTACAAGTACAAAATGCTCTTCATAATTATTTACAGTAAAAAAGGTTGGTACCTACTAATACCTACTAGTTTGAAAAAATACATTGGTTGGTACGACAAATCTAAGCATTTACCAAATTTTGAAAACGGTCTAACAAAGTTGCAACATAATTGTTTTCAGCCAATTGTATTCTCATTGAAGAAAATATTACAAATATCATATTCTATAATCTATAGAAAAACTGTTGGTTTGCATATTCAATAATATTCATTGTATAAAAAGCCGAGCCTTACAGATAACTATGCTTGTGTATCGTCGTCTGCAGGTAAATATATCATGGAAAAAGGTGACAACATCTAAACAGTTCATTTTTATCACCGAAGTCAACTGTCATTTGTTAAGCTGACAATCGACAAACCAATTAAAGAAATACAATGAAATATACAAAGAAACTTCCATATTACGAAGTTTCGTGGGCATCGAAATAAATTCGTATTTTAGAGAACTTCCTTAAATAGAATTTAATATATTTGACACTAATTTTGTTTGGTTCTCAAAGATATTTCTTAAAATAAGAAAGTTCCTAATAATATGGAAGTTTCACATAGTAGATTTATACAAAATGTTTGTTTGCGATTATTAGGTGTGCAGAGGACACCTTTACTTCTGTCAATTTAAAAAAAACTTATTACGATAACAAATTCAAAATTGTACGTTATAATATATTATTTTTCTTTGAAAAATTTGTTTTGCAATGATTTAAAATTATGTAAAAATAACTTTGACTTTGACTTCAAAATGATCATGAGTATATATAAATATTAAATAATATAATATATATACAATTAACCCTCGGTCGGGGACAAAAACAAAATTAGTTATCAAAAATTTAAGTTGCGGAAAAAATTGTATGTTGGTATATCTACCTATACATATTATTAAAATGTAGGGACCAAAGCATTCGAGTTAAGGAAAAATTGATTTAAGGACGTTCGAGTTATCGAGGTTCGTTCTACTGTAGATGTTTAACACTAGACACTCAATATCGCTCATAAAAATGGATTACTTTTCTTCTCACTTAACCAAGTCCTTTGTACGCCACTGATTGCTGTTATTGCAGACATTTTAAGAACAGGTATAAAATACAAATTACCTACAATATTTCTATAAAATAACGCGTCTTTGTATTGTAACATTCTCGTTTGAAAAATCAAAAATCAAAATTCCATTTTCATTACTGAAATTGCTGAAGTTATGTTAAAAGTTAATCCTGTCTATAACAAATTATATTTTAAAATTAAATTAACAGTACGAATATTGATAACCTTTAAATAATCACCATTATTTTCAATCATTAAAAGTAATTATATATTTAAATCATAAGTTGTATTGGATATCTTAGTTGAAAATGTCATTCAATACGTCGTTATATCACTGAACACAACATATTATTTTTGTATATGTAAGTCAATGCCATAATAATAATATGATTATAAATTCATAACAGTTAACATCATAATAATATTAATCATACAATTAAATGTATAAAATACTAAATTATATTATACGTAGGTACCTACGTTGTATGAGACGTATTTTTATTAAAATATCGGTGAAAAGAATAAATGCTTGATTTTATAGATTTATTTTCTAAAAAATATCAAAAGTCACGATAAATCTCCGAAAAGAGTATTCCGCAGTGGCACTCAAGACTGTTATCATAATGTGTGTTGGCCTCAGGGCCGTTTAAGATGGTCGAAATTTCTGCAAATGTAGGTACTTGTCAGTAAATGACACCTTTGAAATAAGATGTAATATAATTCGATTAAATAACATAACTCAACTTTGACAGATATATATAACTATACATTATTGATAACATGTATGGTAACTGTCTCCGTTCTATCGTTTCCGACGACAGATAGGTGTTATAATATTCCTGATGCAAATAGTTCGTAAACAAAATGTTGATAGGTATACATCAAAATTTCATAAATTACTTAATCAATAAATCTGGTACAACATTTTAATTCTATTGGATGCACCAGTATAGTAATATAATATATTATTATATTATGAAATATGAATATTTCAATAGATTAGCCTAGTATTATTGTAATTAATTGCTGCAAAAAGTTCAAGTAATAGAAAAAAAATTGACTGTCTAATATAGTTAATTATTAATAACAATAATAGGTACTTACCTATATTTAATTTTAAACACGTGCAAAGTTATAATGTGGAAAAAAAACGTCAACTCAACTCCGTTAAAAAGAAGTTTTTTTTTTACAAACCAGGTCACACATGACATATTGATTGTGTGACTATCAATTTTTTTAAATAAAAAACTCAACAATTTATTATAAATTCATATTATGCTATAATTCCTAATTATATTTCACACTAGCTGTAGTAAGTTTATACAATAACACGTTTATGTCGACCAAATCAAGGACCATTAAAATAAGTATACTTTTCAATCAAAGCTATGGCGAGATTATACAAAAAAAAAAAATAAAAATAATTAGTTCGTTTTTTAATACTACCTATACCTTCAACTGCAGTCCTACATGATTTTGACTCGAGTCGATGTCAGTATTTTGTTTTCTCTCTCTCAGACCCACTTGCAACGTATAGCAAATTTGTGTTCAGCATTAGATACCGACCTTGTGTTGCTAGAATAAGTATTATAGTGAATTTACCTAGCATAAAAAGTAAAGTTAAGAACATTATATTTATTTTTTAAATCATTTATTTTTTCGATATTTTGATTTTAAATCTAGATATGACTGTTTTTAATTTGTAATATTTATACGACAATTACTTATTTGCAAATTGAAAAAACGTAGAAATTCCAACTTACAAATAAAGATATTAGATACTCTAAAATTTAAGTTAAGATAAAATATTATTTACCTAGGATTAATTTTTTCAATTTTCATGTGTCAGGTCTTTCTGTTACACTTTGTATAGGTACAACTTACTGTAGCTGGACTCAAATCCAATCGACCCGGCTGATAATGCGTCCCGAATCGATCGCATTAATAAGTATTATACCTAAATGTATTAATATTATTGTAGTTTCGCGTTAAACTCGTTAATCAACATTACGATCGGTTTTTTTATTTTAGTAGTTAGACTTTAATTTATTTTCGTGCATACATAGATTAAAATTTAATGTTCATAATTAAATTAATTACGACCGCTATTGTACAGTATGAGAACCATTTGAGTAGGAAATTTAATTACGTTCACTAAAACACATGTACCTATCTATAAGCCTATACAAAAAAATGAGATGGTTTAACGTCCGTCGTGTTAAAAACAAAAACAATTAATTTCGTTTATCAAATGCAATAATCATGTTTAGAAACAAAATCAATAATAATAATAGATAAGTATTATATACTTACTATAACATACGTGAATATTAAACGTAAAATTTAGAAGAACAAACTAAACATCTATTTAATCGTTGCAGTTTAATTAATAATGAGCACTAAGAATATTATTATGTTGGAAACTAAACGATTACCTACCTATTGTGATTAATAATTATATTTCAAATCATGACATGATCGTGTCACTTAGGTATACGTCGTTGTTACTATACTGTACCTATAGTAATAATATTATGAATTAGTGCATTAACTTTTAGGTGATCTAGGAAAATTCATTCAAATCATAATTGGTTTCATGTAAGATATTATAACAGATACTTCAAAGGTGACACTTTTATTTTGCAGTTCATAGTATTTATTAGTTTTTATTGAATTTACTAATTATACAAACTAGTTTTTAGTGTAAATTAGGAAATTAAAAATATTATATCATGAAATATTTTTTTTATAATATTTGAAGGTTCAGTACCTATAGTTTATTAGATATTTCTCATCCGTCGAAATTAATGTCGTTCGTTCTACATATGAAAGCAACAACGTCTTTATCTATTTCCAGTGACTATTAAATATTCAAAAATATTTTGTCTTACTGTGACTCAAATAAATAACAATTAATTATAGTTAGTTAGTTGAGATACATAATATATCCATCATGATTCGTGATCGCATTTATTTCTAGTAAACTGTTTATATAGGTATTGTTCATGCCTATATAAGTATGGTACCTATTTAGTTTTTGTATTATTGTTAGTATAAATGAGATAAAGTGTTAAAAATTTAAAAAGTTAAACTGTCAGTTTTTTGCGTAGTTGTGAGTCTATAAAAAAATTTGGTAATTTTTTTAGGACATTATTATGTTTAAAGGTCATTTTAGATTATTTTTTCATAGTTTTTAGGCAAATTCGGGCCCTGTAAAATTATTCATTGGTATAACATATATTATTATGATAATAAAGGTACTTAGGTAGGTACTATATTATAATATAATCGACCACCACTGGAAACGATAATATATTATTGTGATGTGATTAAAACGTGCACTCAAACTACATAAATTGTGTTTATAGTATTTTTGTTCTTCTTATTCCGTGACAAACAGGGACTGGAACCTTTTTAATTTATCGGTATCGGTTCCGGTACTGGTTCTACAAAAATAAAATAAGTGTTTCGGTTCAGTTCTGGTTTTTTGATAAAAAAAATAAAGTTATCGGCTCTAATTAATATCGGTACCGGTTCCAGATAATTTAGGTACCATAAAGTATAATAATTTTAAATACCTATCCTGAATGCGGGTTATGTATAGGTCAATAATTAATAGTATGAGAAATATTAGAAAACTTATATGATCATACATAGTTTATAGACAATTATAGCCTATATAGGTATAGTAACATGATAAAATGATGATAAATAAATTTGTTTTATTTTTGAATCTAAAAGAACCTATTTAGTTTAAGAGTTCCGATTCGGTTCCGTTACTTTATTTAACAAAATAAAGATTTCGGTTTCAGTTCCAGAACCAGTCATTAAGGGTTCGATTCCAGTTCCTGGTGGCAACACAATCTTTCATCGACAGTGGTGACAGTGGCGACAGTGGTAATAGAGTGAGCTGCAAACAATCCTATCCCCAATTATTATTGTCCAAACCGTTATGTGCAGTGCAGTTTGTATAGTGTGTATAATGCGTGTGACGACGATGCATCGTAGAGTGCAGAATATAACTAGAAATACTGTTCATATTATATATTATTTAATAATATGATGATAATAGGTTATAAATTACAATGAAATTGAATAAAATACAATTAATATAGCATAAGAAAACACTCATCATTTATTGCAATTCATTTTGAAAATATTGTACAATCGTATTAAATATTGTAATATATGTAATATACTTAATAGGTACTTTAATATACCCATATAACATAATCATCGGAAACAGGTATGACAATATATTTAATATTAATTATAGCAAAATAACAAAATATGAGTTTCATAGTAAAAATTACAATACAGATATGGGTGTATATTATGTACCTATATATACATACAAATATATATGAACAGAAATTATAAATATGAAGGTTTGTGTAATGATATAATATATAATAATAGGATTTACAATATTGCAAATTGTTGACCGGTATACATTTTAGTACTTATATATTATTCGAGGTATTACGTAGGTATAGTCATCGTTTGAAAATGAGTGTCTTCGTTGTAAGTACATGAGCGGTAGGAAAAAATACAAATTGCTCAGAGGATGATTAATAAGTAAAATATATAGTATATAATATACAAATTATAAAAATAATAGTTTAAAATACGACAGCGAATGGAAAGTGGCTAATTTACAATCGACAGATACAATTATTATAGGTATGTTTGTAAAAAAAATAGACAAAAGAGCCATGTCGGATGGCTGCATTACGAAATAACATAAAAATATAATAAATATTGAATGAAAAATCCTCTACCAAACCTCATAGATTTCTTTCCAATAGTTATTCTTGGAAATCGTAAAGTATATTATTATTATATACAAAATGAGAGCGAATATCATGTGGATTCGAGAACGATACGATCGAAATTGTATGAGCACAAGCCTGCTGCTATATTATAGTCTCTTTCACACGCGTCACACAATAATATAAGCGCGTGCAAAAATATAGTAATTTCATTATACTATTATAAATCGAAAAAAACAATTCATAATTTACTGTGGATTATTGTGAACGTATACAATTCGCTATTCATAATACCACGCATGCGAGTGTAGCGTCCTCACAATGATTTTCGTGTGGATAACAATAATATTAATATATAAGTAGGTAGTATAATATGTAATGGAGAAATTACATATCGATATTAATAAATAATGTCTTGGAAGTGAACAGTGAACATGAATAAATAGTCGACGTAAACAAGCCACGTTATTCTGTCGTAAAACGTTATTAGAAATAAAGTCAAAATTAAAATCAGTTACCTATAATGTAATAAAATAAAATAATAAAAATGAAACGCAATAATGCGCTGCGTGGGTGGGTGCCGGAAGGGCCGTCAAGATATAGGGATGATGACCGACCGATCTGTATATTATGTTACGTAAACGCATCATGCATCATGATCCCGCAGGATGAGGATCAAAATATTCTACCGGCACCCCCTACGTCTGTATAAAAATAAAATAAAATATATAAACCTAGGTACCGTAAGACTGAGGGAGTACTCGGGACATAATACATATATTATGAATGACTTCGGACTCTGGAAGTGTTGAAAAAATTTCGAATCAAGCCGTTGTTATATACTTTTATCAAATAATTTGTTCGGCGATCACACCTAGCTAATAAAAATAACTGAAGACCAGACGGAGTATAAATTGAAATAACTAATTTGCTTATTTTCAAAAGTTTAACAATATATATATATATGAGAGACTTAAAACTTTTATAGGTAGATTTAAAATTTAAAAACGTTAAAACATGTCCCGAGAACTCGAACTAGGTTTACGGTATAGTCGATAATTAATAATAATTATAATAGTAGCTTAACATATTCGGTCGTCCTATTATACCTATGTAATTTATTATAATAATATGAGAAAAAGAAAAAAAAACATTGTCATCAGTCTTATCCAAAGAACACGCAATATTAACAATAATAATAATAACATAGGTACCTATACCTAATAATAATATTTTATAATAATATATAACTATCAAAATACCGAAATGACATAGTAATAACATTCTCGTAGTTGTTGTCTTTTTCGATACGATATTATAATAATATTATATTAATATTATTACTGTACACAATAACAACATTATAATAGGTACCTTCTCCTGTGCGGGTGCTTTGGACCACAACCATAGTCGAGAGCGTGCCTTAACGGCGTACCACCCTCACCGGCGCCACGTGGTCGATCGCCGGTATGGGGGTGAATACGTAAGTGGTATCTCCAATCGCGTCGTTGTATGATGCACCGGCGTTGGCGTGGCCGCGGTACTTGTGGCCGGGGTTGGGCGTTGGCAGCAGCGGCACGGAGCAGGATTTGCGGTTGACCGCGGCGGCCGCGGCGTCGAGGTGGGATGAGGACGGTTGCGTACGAGGCCTGCCCCTGGTAAGTCCGCCGGTGCATGCGCACGGTTGTCCTGGGTTGCTGCACACACTGCATTTGCCACGAGTCGCACACGACGCAATAATGATATGCGGACACACAAAACAGACACGCAGCGGATTAAAAAACATTTTCATTAATAAACTATTTTCAGATAAAATTCGTCAAAAATTAATTTCACCCTTCTTCCCACCCCCCACGAAAAAAATTCTGGATACGCAAACAGATGTAGCTGGTATGTAGCTGCACACGAGTATAATGTACCATATTATTGTTATAGTGGAAAGTGCCAACTAATAAATAATAAATATAGAAAAAATATTAATAATAATAAAAATGTCCATAATATGGCAGTATATTTGATAAATTATAGGCCATTGAAGCGAGTGTGCCGAGGTAGCTAATTGTAAATTATAGTAATTTAATGGTTGGGCAACAGAAGTTATTATAGAATAACTAGGTGGTGGCATAGCCAGGATGGGATGTTTCGAGTGTTGAAAGTGCTGCACACGTAAAATTATTATGAATTCTGGAAAAAATGTATTTAAGTTCCAAAAACAAAGGTAGGAACGCGATGTGACCGATGTTATGGTTATGGTCGCCAATTGTATGTACCACCACGCTGACTTTTATTTTGCACTCTCAAAAGAAAAATGTCCATGTACGTAGTACGTACTGAACATATCACATACCCCGCCATACGTTTCTGCAAGTGCGAACGTTGCACTTGTCTTTGTAGATGAAATACTTCTTACTCCCTCCCTATCGCTTTATAGCTATTGATAGGCACGGATGGACTAAGTCGAGAAATGACTATTTTTTACACATAATATGTTATATGATATATATGGTAATCTATATTTATATTTATAAGCGGACTATGAGAACATGGGGCGTAGTGTTACACGGGGCAAAGTGTTACGGTAACAATTATTTGTAATACGCAATTATTAACACCAAAATAATTGCGCGAAATGGCCATGTGCATACTATCATTGATAAGCCAGTTTAATATCAAACGTATTTTAATGAATAATTTGAAAACAGTAAAATGCATAGAAAATATGTAAAAAAACTTGTTGTATCGATCAAGTTTTTCTTTAAGGAAAGTATTTTGTATTTCCTAACATTGTCTATCTTGTACAGAATAATAACGTTTCATTGGAATTTTCTTCTTAAAAAAAATAATTATTATGTTATAACTAAAATCATTAAAGATGCCGGTTGGGCCAACTTTACGGGATAAACTGTTACAATGTTAGATACTGATTAAAACTTGATTATATTTTTTATGCATTTTTTTAGTGTTTGTATACATTTAATTTACCGGTTTTTGTACAAAGTTTTTTTTAAAAAATTGTTTTTTATAAATGTGATTTAGTTATAGATGACTAAGGTTACTTTCCGGTAAATACAGCTTGCACATTTTATTAATAAGTACAGTGGAACATCGATAACTCGAATTTTCGTTAACTTGAATTTTTTTTCGCCTCCAACCGATTCGAGCTATCAAGGTTCCATTGTATATAACATGGTGTATACATCGTACATGTTAATACAAAAATATAATCTAAATGTATAATATAAAAATGTATACTGACTAATTAGTATTTTGTATTATTATATCTCAGGCGTACCTATAACACATTGCCCCGTCCTGGAGTAACGTGTTACATTTATTTGTTCTCATGAAGTCTTTAACTTACGAATGTATGTTTTTTTTTTAATAGTTATCATAATTATATCAATCATTATATCTGTGTCTAATGAAAATTAAAAATTGAGAGTTATTTAACTGCAATAGTTTTATATAAAATACAAAAATACCAAAAGTGTATAATTTAGCACCATGCTACCCTACTCACCTTTTGTAGTTTCTGAATACGTCATACTTTCGGGCGACGATTCTTAACACGAACATCACACACAGGGATAGTCCGATTGTGCACACTATGACGATGGTGATGATTATAATAACGTTCGTGTTATAGCTGTTACTATTGTCGTTAACGCCCCGAGTCACTGATATAGAGTTGGTAGTAATATTCTTCTTCTTCAGACTCGGGGGTGGAATAAAATCCGGAACGCCACTGTGACGAGGTGACCACGAGTCCGATCCGGAGGACACGGTGGGCTGCTGAATGGCCATCTCTTGTGACTTGGCGGTGGCAGCAACGGCTGCGACCTCGGCTGCGATGTCATCGTCGAAGTCTGCGATGTTCTCCTGGTCGTCAATGGTCTGCTTTAGTACCGGAACGGCTACACACGCGAAACCGACAAAACAATAATACTATATTATTATATAGTCAATATATAGATAGGTACACGTACAACAGACGGACGACGCCGATTACGACGACGGCGACGTGACAACATACACGAAAATCACCTATTAAATGATATTGTGCATTGCACGGTGGCGTGGCGAACTCGAATCATTTTTTCACGGGCAATTCTAATGTTCAAAACCCGATAAAGGTAACGAGTTTCCTGTCATATCTTACTACCTCGAGCTATCGCAATAATAATTATAAACGATGTAGGTACCCATTTTGGGCAACCACCGCCCCTCGAAAAATTCGAAGGCTAAATCGCCTCTCGATTACCCTCTCCGCCACGCCACTGCACATGCGTGTCTATGTTGTCGTTGGTCTCGCGTAGGTACCTAATGTATATGTAATATAATATTATACTATACGATGATACAACCACGGTCGCAGGATATAAGGTGACGTGTGTCCGCGGAGCAGTACTTATAATCTCTATTGATTATTATATTTTTTTAGTAAAACAGTTGTTATCAAATATCAAATATAATATATGTGATAACAGCCGGTATTATCAGTTGGCCTAGGTACTCTAGGGGCTAGGGCCGTCCCCTCGTCCATTTTCGAGCGCGACCAGTTAACCCTTCGGTAATATTTATCGTTCTTATCATTATGTTATTATAATTTAGAAACCAACGAAATTAATTCGCAGTGATGTAAAAATGTATTATTATGTGTTATATATTAATTATTTAATTTTTCTTTTTTTAGTTACTCGTTGTTGACACCAGATCAATTGAGTTGGTAATAATAATAATTTTTTTTTTTAACATTAAAATATTTTCAGCATACAAACGTTATCAGTACCTAATCATTTCATAAAATGCATAACTTTTCATAACGAACAAGGTTTGACTCGATATGCTCCGCGAAAACTCCGATAAAAAAATAGTCATCAACTATTATACTTAGTATAGGCACTACTCTGCAATACGCGGACACCAGCACACTGCAGCAGTGTCTCCGACCTTATATATATATACCATTTCCTAAGACCGCGATCGTGGTATACAAAATAATATTATATTATATACACAAATTATAGTCATCGGTTCGTCGTCCATCAATTTTAATAAAAAAAATAACAAACTATGTATGTGTACCGGAGTCTTAAAACTAAACCCCATCTTAAGTTCGGTAAATACAGTGGTTGGTGTGTGGTCTAATGAGATTTATGTATTGTGAGTGTGTATTTTGTTTTTTCTTCTAATAACCAATGGACTACAACGGATAAGCGTAAATCGTTCACGTTTAGCTGCTTTCGATATTTTGTTGATTGAAAAGTAAACTCTTATTAAGTGTTTAGTTATTATAAGATAAATTAATAACGAAATGATTTTAATTCACTCAAAAAAATTTAGCTACATGCATCGTGGTAAATAAATTTATAACTCATAAATATATTAGGTACCTATACTCGTCTACTCTATAGATTGAGTCGAAAAGGTGATAACAATTTATAACTTTTAGATATTGCAAAATTTGGTTGGCCTCCATTCAATAATCAGATAGATAACCATATGTGTATGTGTATGTGTAAGTGAATATGTGTACCTACGTATTATATTATATAATATATACATATATATACATATATAGTAGAAATCGTTTATAATGACGATGGTTGTAGTGACATACCGGGTTTAATGACATTATAGAATTAAAGGTTATGGTAAAGCATTAATACGTAATAAAAATAAACCTTACTTTTTAATATAATTTATAAGATCTTCTGCTCTCTAATAACTTTTTTTTAAATTTGATTATTATGAAAATCGGGTAGTTTATATAGGTATGACTTATTTTTCGTTATCTTTTAACGTCATTATAAACGGTTTCTGCTGTATATACAACTAATCAGACTAAATTTTATACTCTGAAAAATATAACTATTTAAGTACAATACATTTATAATAAAAAATACAAGACATTTTTTGGTCGAGACCATGTTTTTTTTTATTCACATTTAAAAAAATAATCAATGAAGTTGAGTTTACAATTGGTTTATTAAGAGTTTATAAAAAAAATATAAGACATTATATCATAGCAAAAATCAAAAAAACTGTAAATAATTGTTTCTCATGTAATTTATTGATTTGTAGGTATATAAAAAATTAATTAAATTATTTGAAGTAGTATAATATTATTATTAATCAAACACATTATATTATTGTTATATATTATGTACAATACGTCAGAGCAACAACAAATATAAAGTGTTATTAAATTATATATATATTATACACTTAAAGACATGCACGCTGGTTAGGCAACGTGTTATTTTACATACCCTTTTGGCCGTCGTGACGTTTGGTCACTACGTGTTCCACATTGGCGACGATTTCCTGACTGACTGGTTCAGCAATGGATACTGTCGGTGGCATCGCAGCGGGGACGGCGGGAGTTGTGGAATCAATCAATGAAGCATTCTCAAAGACGGTATCTGATTTCAAGGGGGACGGGGCTTTTGGTTCGCCCAAAGAGGAAAAGTATCCAAGCCACAAGTCCGAAGTCGCTGCATTAGTTTTCTTAGCATTGATCATTTCTACGTCGTTGATCGAATTTTTGTTATTGGATAATTCTACATCGTTGACCGAAGTTTTAGTTTTAAAAAACTCTACATCGTTGACCGAAGTTTTAATATTAGTAAATTCTACGTTGTTGACCGAAGTATTGGTATTAGATAATTCTACATTGTTGACCGAAGTATTGGTATTAGATAATTCTACATTGTTGACCGAAGTATTGGTATTAGATAATTCTACATTGTTGACCGAAGTATTGACATTAGATGATTCTATATTGTTTACCAAAATTTTGGTATTGAACAATCCCATACTATTGACCGATGATTTGACAGCGGGGGTCCAAGGCACCCCCACTGTAGAATTTTGCACCCCAGGATGGGGTGCAACAGCGTTTTTCAAAGCAGCGACTAAAACGGCTTGGGCAGATCTTACGGATCCCTCTGCTGGGCCTGATTGGTTTCCGTTGCATCTTTCTGTTTGGCAGCAGTGGAATGCATGGACACCAAAGTTGGCGGCAGAGGGAGCAGCTCCATTAGTAGGAACTTGCATGATGGGAAATTCGGAGGATTCAGCTTCCATCGATTTCAAGATTTCATCGCAAGATTGTTTTCTGTATACATTTTCACCGGAAACGAGCGCAGTCAGGGACACACGAACGGAAACGCGCCACAAACAGACAAATAAAAACACATACCAATCAGTATTATGCACATGATAATTTTTATAAGAGTATTAGTATATTATACACGACGATATATAATTTGTCATTGTTGAAGCATACGCATGATGGAGAGTACAATTTTATCTATCATTGGTGGTAGGATATAAATGACATAAGTATAATAGATATCTAATAATATCATGCTCACGAGGTCAGAATAATTTAGTTCAAGTAATGCAGAATAAGTAACTGAAAGTTCTTTAATATATTTCAAAAATAAAAATAAAACTATAGCAATAAATAATAATTGAAAAGTAAAATATAAAATATATTTTTTACAATTTGATAAAGAAAATATGGATAACCATTTCGCCCAGTACTCAAGAATCGAAAAAAAATTGCTATGAAATGTTTTTATTGATTATTAACTGATAAATGAAATAATTAATCTTTCTAGCTATTGTTATAAACGGTTTAACTAATTAATGCACCTATTGTTTTATGAGAATATAGTTGAAAATCTTTCTATAGAAACGATTGAACTATTAAAAAATCTGTTTACTGTTAGGTATATCTTGCTATGGGTGTGATAATTCCAAACACGAGTGGCGATGGTTATGAATGATATATATTATAAAGAAGAATTAAGTATGAAAATTTGAAAATTGAACTTTTGAAAAACAAATGTGTGCTGGACAATTTACAAAAGAGGTGTCTAATTTGAAAAAAATATATAAAAATCGTCATTGCTGTTGTTTTATAATAATTTTACAGAATAATAGTATACAGAAAAGTCTTTTTCTGGGGATTTGGAAGAAACACGATATCTATATCTATCAACAATATATGTGTTCATGTTATATAATATAATAATAGTAATGACGAATTGTGAAGGTATATCATGCGACAAAACTATAGCACTACGACACGACGTAAGTGCAAAGCTGTACCTAGTACCTATATAATTTTGTGCACTGTGCAATACTCACAGTAGATATAATATGGTTATCGCATAAATACATAATATTAAACAATATATCTATATATACAACTATGATCAAGGTAATATATAACTAAAAAGCAGCTGTGCAACAAAAAAAGAGAAAATCCCAAAACACACCTATAAGACAAACAATAAACGACTACGACTAAATATGATGTACCTATAATACTACAAAAACATAATATAATATACCTACGTGCAAACGACAAACGAACAGCATTATATGAAGAATCATAATATTAATTATAAATTAGGCGTAAACCACTATTATAATATAATATAATTATTATAGTGCGATATGAGGATATTTAAAAAAAAAAACAAAGGACGAGATCGGTCGGCGGGGCAAGTACCCGTCACCCGTACTAAATAAACACACGTTAATATAGTATGTAGGCGACTATATAAAATCTCGCCACGCGTATTATAGGTATATATTATTATTTTTATGTACTCGTCACCGTTCGACTCGCCACATAAATTAATTTTGCTGTAGGTACATTCGCAACAACACAACATAGCCGATGGATTGACACATTGATAGCACGAAATATAAGAGTGTGTAGATAACGTGTGACTCGAATTTAGGTATGATGACAAATGTGATGTAGCTCGTGATATATTGATGTATTGATATTATTATGAAATACAACGTGCGAACATGCGATCGTGTACAAGGAAGTAGCCGTGGAAGGTCCAGTTTGTTTTCTATTAGGGGACGGGGTGGGAAAGTTCCACTAAAGTTTATGGCACCCCATAACCCGCCATTGACGTGTGTTCCTATATTTACATACATCATAATGGTGTACAGTGTACACGTGTTTAAAGAAATACGTTTGAATTAGCCGATGAGAAGAATACAAGTACAGAGAGATAGTATAAGAATCACGAGGAAATCGATACGATTAAAAAAATATGTTTGTTATTATAATATATGGGGGGGCACTCCCAGCCATAATTTCCCACTCCTGGAACCACCACGGCAGATGAAAAACGTGTATAATATACATATTATGTAGGTACCTATATATTATTATTATATTATAATATAAACTCACGCGAAGTTCAATTGGTCCAAACATCCAAATGATCCCCTGATGGCTGCTGCATGTTCGGTGGTTGCAACAACCGGGGCCTTTGAGAATTCGACTGATTCAGAGGTGATTGGAGAAACAGATGAGGCATTAGCGGTTTGGTTTAATTCGGTTACGATCGGGGTCATGATTTCTTCTTCGATTCCAGGAATGATTGGTTGAACTTCAGAATAACAGCCAAGCCGGGTGGAGCAAGTTCCATCTCCCCCGGCGGCAGCCGAACACTCTGGCAGGTTACAATAGCAGGTGATGACAGGCGCCTGGGCTGGAGCTGGTGCTGCCGGTTTCTCAGTTGTTATCTTATCTGCTGGTTTCATGGTTGCATTCATATCTGCTGGTTTCACGGTTGAAATCATATCTGCTGGTTTCACGGTTGTGTAGACTGCATCCGAATCGTCTAATTTAATGGTTTCGTGAGCTGCGCACAAAACAACGTCAACGTTAATATATAAGTAATGAACATGACTATATATAAGTATATTATTGTATTTGTGCGATCAATTAATATTATTGTATTGTTTTATAACCACGTTATTGATCAAATTTACAAAAAACTTGGAGTTATGGCGCAATATTAGGTACCTACATATTATGTAGTGAAATATATTATATAGCAATAGACATTTAAGTGTATACCGTTACGTTTAAAAGTACAGAATATTCAATATTATCAAAGTGGCAACAACGAGTAAACAACGGCAGATAAAAAACTGAAGCGTCGTGGGTGAGAAAACGATATGTTTAGGTAGGTGTACAGTATGGAAAACCAGTGTAAAATATAATTATTTAATACTAGCCCCGCCACCGATGTCAAATGGAATGTTTACTAACATCAAATTAACATTACTATTGTATAGTAATGTTAAAAATAATAACAATGATAAATATTAATATTATTATATGTGTGAGGAGAGAGCGGCGGAGCGCGCGAGCTACAGACAATTATTAACGTGTGGCAACAACCTGTTGCGCCTAGTCGTTGTTTTTGTTTACAAGGAGTTACTATTATTTATTATCATCATTATTATTATTATTCCTACAACTACTATTACTATTACTACTACAACTGGTGTTGACGTGTTGTTGTTGTTGTATGCGCACATGGTCACCGCCGCCGACTCGAGTTGTCGCGAAGTGGGTGAAAGAGGAAGGCGCGCGCGGGATAAAATATGGTCGTCTGCCAGCCCAGTCATGCGCGCGCACACATTTGTTATTGTATAGTAATCGATGTATTTGATTACATTTTTATTATTATAATTACTACTACGGGGAAACAAAAATATAACTGTTGCTGCTAAAAATAGAGAAACAATAACAGCGTGCAATCAATGGTGGGAAATATAATATTATGATAAGAAGCCTAGAAGATATGAAGTAGGTACCGAGTATAGTATAATGAATTAATAGGGACAGTACGAGCAACATTTTATCAGACATAATATGATACGATTTGACCTCGACCGCTCGCGTGCCATAAATGCACAACGTAATAAGCAAATAAACGTAATTATTGCTGTTGCATATTTTGTATAGGTACTCGAAAATATACGAAGGTATTAAATATGAACTAGCGCACAGCTTTTTTTTTACAATTTTCACGAAACTGCCTTATTGTTGTATTATATTAAAGGTACCTCATAATATGCGTTTTGGAAATATACTAAAATTACTATGTTTCAATTAGAAATATTATTACGAGAAGTTATATTAATTATAGGTGGGCTACAGGAGCTTAAACCCAATGACTATTCACTTCCCCCAAAAAATACACAGATTTAATCCCCTAATATTTTTACAGTTTCAAAAGATCATACACCAGTAGTTAGTAATTTAATAGAAATTAAAAATCAACGCATATTTTCTGTTGGATATAATATATAAATGAATTATGAACTTAAATGTATATCTATTATGCACCTATTATTGTTTATTGTACCAATTACCTACCTAAAGGAAATATTTATGATGATGGCGAAAACAATAATATTCAAAACATTGATAGGAAATAGGTATACAATATGATTATACGAGTTTTTTTATTTGAAAAAATTATGTAATCAAGTAACACAAATTTACGAAAGCTAAGAAAAGATTTAGTATAGGTACCTATGTGTAATGATCCAAAATAAAAATATGATAATACAATAATAATACATAGGTTTTAAAATTCAAAATGTAATCATATCACGTTACCAAAATTTGTTAAATAAATATTTAATATGAATTAAAAACAAGCATTAAATCGGAGGAAATGTAGAACATAATATTTTGATTGAATACAAATCACGTTTTATGGGGGGAAAATGGACCAACAAAAATAAATACGTGCACAATTATAGTTATTTATATAATTTATAAAACGCGCAATTGGAATGAATAAATAATGATATTTAAATTCAAATTATTGAACTATTAAGTATATCAACCCCATTGTTTAAATAATGAATAGCAAATAATAATGAATTATATCCAAACACAAAATATACATAAATGAGAATATAATATATTAATTATAATGTCATTCATATATTTTATAAACCATTATGAAAACAATAACAATAACAATTATAAAATACAAATTCGTCCATTTAATATTATAATAATTTATTAAGTGCAGCGTGTTATAAGAAATGTAAGCTATAATTATCCGTTATTAATAATACCATGAATATCTAAATAGATATATTCATAAATTGATTGAGAAATTCGTATAAAAAGTACAAAAAAAGTTAGAAAATTAATATATTATTATATAGACGAACAAAAACAATTTCCTAACAAAATATTGTACATATTTAAATATAAAGTTACTATAAATACAATTCCACTATTATATTATACTATCGAATGGTAGATATATTCAAAGTCACTATAATATTATTGCCTTTCGAATTTAAGTTATACAATTTTACAATTGCTGTAAAAATAAATTATGAACAATTTAACATGATAAAATATTATTATAATAATTATAGTGATGTTATGAATATTTTCTACCGTCCGACACAAACATATTAATATTGTAAATAATAAAAATAATAATAATAGTAAAAAAAAATCAAAAATATATTACCGAATGGAGTGTGTGTGGTGGTGATGTTGGGCATGCCGATCACGGCGGCGGAGGCGACGGCCACGACAACCATCGCATAAACGGCGCTTCGGAAAATCATCACGAGAGAGATGAATAAAAATGTTGAAAGGAAAAACAAGTCGCTAAAGAGCGAGACGGGACGGATAGAGGAACGCAATCGATAAAAGTCCGAGAGAGGACTTGTACCGGGAAAGGAAACGATGCGAAAGTGAGTGCCGAATGAGCTCGGACGGGCCCTTAAATAGGCCGGGCCGGCCACCGGTTCGGCGGCGGTCGCGCGCGCTCAGCGCCTCAGTGGCGGCGGCGACAAATCGCGTGCCGCCGCCCATCGACGCCACTGCCCTGGAGGATGCGCTGCCGCGACGGCTACACCGGTGCAGTGGGCGGGCGGGTGGGTGTGGTGTACGGCGACGAAACAAAACGCGTAGCCGCCGCGCCCGGCCGTTTCCCCGACCCACCGACAAGCCTAACAAAGGAAACTCCCACCTACACTGTGCCGCCCGAACGCAACTCGCGGCGGCGGCCGATGGAGCACCGCGCGCCGCGTCGTGACGAGTACGGAGACGACTGGACGCGTTTTTTTTTTTCCGTTCTTTTCCGAAACTATAATATCGTCTCTCCGTTTTTCGATTCTCCGCCGATTCAGTCGTAATAATAAAAAAATAATATTTGCCCGGTTTCCGATTCTATAGAGGTGCAGGGAAACGAGTCGTTTCGACGAGTGTCTATAATATAATATAATAATATAGTCCATACCAATAATATACTTAATCGTTTCAAAGTGCGTATACTGCACGGCAAAAATATCGTTTTGATAGTTGTATTTAGAAGTTGTAACGAATATTATAAATTTAATTCGCATGCGAGTTATAGGTATGGACAAAAAATATTGACTATTGGTTAAAAAGAATAATCTACTTTATTAATAATTATTGCGTGAATAGTGCAGCGTATCACCTCACAATAAAGAGTATAGGTGGGTATATCTACTGTGCTTATACCTAAATATAGTGACGTAAATAATTTATTATTTTACCAAGAAACATGACAGAAATAAATTATGGTAGGTACTTATTACATAATTTTTATTTAAAACCGTATATATGTATATATATACACCTGCAGTAATATTAATATGATGTATAAAATCATTCAAGTCAAACATTTCAAAGACGTTTTCAATTTTAACTCGGTAGATTAATATTTAAATCAAAAGAAGCTAATAGTGTTATTTCACCGATAAATTGACTAATTAAATTCTTAACTTAATTATAGAAAATTAACTAACTATAGGTACTTAAGATAACAAGTTAAAAAACTATGTTTTACCACCTATATGATTAAAAATGCGTGTGGATTTTTTTTCCGTCGTTTCTATCATTTTTAGATTTTTGACGCACTCAAAATTCGTCAAAACTCACATATAACAATATATTATACATTATAACTACAATAATTTTTAAATACTTTTATAATTATTGTTCTAATACTGCAAATATATTATATAACCTTCACCTATAGAATATATTATATCTAGCCATGTATAGGTATATATCCGTACCTAATATTCTTATATATACCCACGGGTGATCCATTTAACGTAAGACACTAATTATTTAAAAAACTATTAACGTTTTTGAAAATATTTTTTTTTAGAAAATTGTATAAGTTGTTAAAACATAACATTTTAAAAAAAAAATATTTTCACAGTCATTTTTTATTTAGTTACTTCGTGATATACCTAGAAAAATCGAATTTTGGAAGATTAGTTAATTATGTACCTAAGTATTTTATGAAGTTATTATAGCTAGATAATAAGCTATATTATAATATACCTAATTAACTGTCCAAAAATTTGATTTTGATGGATCAAAGTATTTGTATCTACTCCAAATAATATTCTGCTTCAGAATATAAAAAAAATTCTATGTTGATATTTAAAAAAGTAAAAAATTATTATGATAAGAAAAATAGTAAAACTTTTGTTTTATAATAACGACTGAAAATGATATGTAAAAGAAATATTTTTACGAACAATAATATAGTAAATTAATCTTTTATACGTTAAATGGATCATCATCCTGTCATTTGTTACAAAAGTTGTACCTAAAGTACTTAAATTATACATTATATAAAATTTATTGATCGTTTAAGTGCAACAAAAATTTATTTTTGTCTATTTGTTTGAAATTTATTGACTTTATATACAATTAAAAAGAGTTTCATAAAACTAATTTATAGGAATAATATTTTGCTTTAGAATATGAAACAAAAATGTGAGGTGCGTAAAATATTAAAAAATAAAATGATCCGTATTTTAGCAGAAAAATACTATACTTACATCAGAACCGTATTTCGCCCGACTAATATACCTATAACCCATGTAAGTACCTACACCGAAAGTAAAACAACAGAAAATATTTCATTCTATACGTATTTTATCATTTTTATTCAAAAATATAATATCAGCAAAAATATTTTATCCAAAAGTTATGAATAGCTTTTTGGATAAAATACGTTATATTGTAGGTAATACCATTATTTTCTAATAATTAATTTTTTGCTTTATCATTTTCGGTCGTAATATTTTGGAAAAAAATATTTTTATATCGAATAGTTTTCATATAAAATACTTTATTTCTATATTAATTAATTTTCATAAATTTTTTGTAAATATATTTCCGTACATTACTTTTTTCCAAAAATATTGTTTTTCCGTAATTTTAAGTCGTGACACTTAAAATTACAGAAGTAAAATAAATATTTTCTAAACATTGATGTTTTCTGAAATAAATAAGCCTCGCGTTAAATCATCCATAATATTATTTTAGTGTTAAAGATAAGCATATAAGAATATACATTTATTTTTTATATTTATTAGTACTTATAATATTATATACCTACATAATGTAAAATGTATTAACAATAAATATTGTACTGGACTTTATTAGACTTTTTTATATAAATAAAACGTGAAATTTGAAAGCGTTTATTGACTATTTAAATGCAATTAATAAAAAGTTTCATCAAATCTATGTATTATAAATTATAACAAAGGGGCCTATATATATTATATACAATTTATATAAGTACTTATAATAATAGTATATATATGTCTTATATACCTATATATATACAGCGTTTCAAATCTCAAGTATCAATTATCTCAATTCCGCCGTTTATATAATTTTTAGATTTTTGACACTTTCAAAATTCGTAAAACCGCACATAATATTATATGTAATAATGCACTGTATTTGATTATAATATACATAGCAGTATCGGTAAGTAGTACAACTACAAATCTGAAATACTTTTATAATTATTATTCTCTCACAAATATAGGTATATAGGTACCTATAAATAACCTTCACTTATCGAATATATTATATACTCACAGTGAGTGATCCGTTTAACGTAAGTCACTATCATTATTCCAATAACTAACTATTGTTTTGGAAAATATATATTTTTTTCAGATAATTTTAAGTCGTTAAAAAATAATAATTTTCTAAAAACGATATTTTTACTATTTTTCATTGTTATAATTATTTTAGTTTTGTACATAGGTATAGTACATCGCGATGTCATGCGATGTACACAATTTAAATGTTGGATAAGTATAGTTTATGAATAGTAGTTATACCTAACTAATAATTAATACCAAAACTAGGTACCTACATGTTTTAAATTAGATTTTGATAGTTCGAAATACTTCAAATTATATATTGTGTTTCAGAATATGATATACATACCTTTAATATATTTATATTATATTACCATTCAAAAGAGTAGAAACTTAAAAAAAAGCACCTAATAATGATAAGAAATAGTATAAAAGAATAAAATAATTATATATGATTTTTTCAAAAATGTTGTATTGTATAAGTTTTAACGGCCTAACCTAACCTAATACCTACCTAAAATAAATATTTTCAAAAAGTTAGTGTTTTTTGAAATAATAAGTGTCTTACATTAAATAGATCACCTCATATATTAGTATTAGGAAACTTAACTACGAAGTTATTGTATTACAAAAGTTTATATTACATTCTAATATAAAATTTAAATTAATTATATTGTTTTGCACTATTTAATCGAGTTTTTATAAATAAATGAAACGTGAAACTTTAACGCATTTGTATACATTGACTATTTATATACCTAAGCAATTATCTTTCCATAAAATCAATATTGGTGTTATAATATAGGCACACGTCTTATATCCTATATACTATATAAAATATATGAGTATATATAGGTAGTATAATATTGTACAAATTTATTTGTTAATAGGTTAAGGGTTAAATTAAATCATATTTTTACGCATTATATTTAATGAACACATTTTCAGTTTTTCAGTTTAACACTGCATCTTTAGATCGACAATACATCCAATTAAATACATTATTATTATTATAAGACTTCATAGGTAGGTATGTATAGGTATATATAGATGCCTATGTGGACGTTTTACACAAACTAATAGATTATGGACATTAATAAATTCGCTAAAAAAATAAATAATAATAATAACTATAAATAATACTAAATTCAACCAAAAATTTAAATTTAGACGTTATTTGGAATTCGTAATTCTCTTCACAATAGCATCAATGCCATACATTTATAGTTTATACAAATTCTTGACGGGCAAAACAACATATTTGCCGGGTCAGCTACTAGCTAGTATTGTATTACTTAGGTAGGTATATCCGAATATACATCTATATTATAGGTATTAGGTACCTCCTAAATTATTATAATTCTGCTAGACGTTTTCGTATTCATCGCGTTCTGTGTCAGTAGAACCTTGCAGTAATAAATACTTATAGGTAATCGCATAATACCATATTTAATATAATAGCTAAGATATGCGATATGCACATTATGTGGCACTTTCTATCGATAAACAAAATAGCTATAAATGATCGAATTTCGTATATTTACCGAATTCAGAACAAACGCAAAATGTACAAAACGTCTATCAGAATCACAACATATCCTCACTCGCAGCCACCATTGATTTCATCAAAAAAGCGAATCTGCAAAACAAACTGTAAATTATAAAAATGTACACACATGGTAATAATATACTTATCTAATAATTATGAACTAGCCAATATTTATATTTCTCAATCATTAGAATTAATAAGTCTATATACTGTATGTAAGATAATTATTGGTTCCCAATGGCCTTTATCCCGTGGGTAATTTTTATTAATAATAATAAAAAAAAAATGATCGATACAGTTTAAGGTATCAATAATAATATCATACGCATATAGGTAGGTAACTATAATACAAAATAATATAATATACTATTAAGTATTAACTTAAAGTATACTATTATAGTTTACGGTCCTGACAGAATTTTTTTGATTAAGATTATTTTGATATACAATTATATATTACAGTAGTTTTCCGAACCATCTTTAATATAATACATAATTATTATTTTTAACGATAATTTATAATATACTATGACAACAACTGAACTGCAGTTCACGTTCACAGAAAATAGCATATTATTCTACGTACCTATCCCCTATACGACGAAACTATGTACTATATAATATACTTAATGATAAATATTTAGAAATATATATATAATTTTATCAATACTGTAGTAAAATACATGAGAAAAATCAAATAATTCTGAGTAACATTGCATATATTATATCGCATAAAAGCATATAATAGGTATATATATATATTATATACGTTCAAGTAATAATTTTGTATATATATTTTATACATATTTTCAGTATGATGTACTAGATAAAAAATAATCGCAATACAAATTATTGTCATCATTCTTCATTGATATAATATATACAGTTATGGAGTCATTAATCGTTATTACAATATAGTTTATGGTTACATTATTGTTTCAACAGAACAGTCTTTGTTCTTCATACTATTATATTTATAATCAGAGCTGAATTATTTTTTATTTTTACTCTTTTTCACACTTTTAACCCCCTTAGGGGTTGGCATTTGAACAATTATTTTGAGTGAGTTTCTACATCAATAAAGATACTATTGGCCAAATATCTGCAGAAAAATATTAATTCCTATATGTCACGAAAATATACAAGTTGACGTTGTGTACATTAACATATATCCATCGTAAAATAATAAAATGTATCTAATCACATATTTTCTTTGATTTAAATACATAAACTGAAATATTGGTATAGGTAATACCGACAACGAATGTGATATTTTCTATAATATAACATATAATATGCCATTAAATTATTATAACGAAGTAGGTACTATAATTGATTATATTTTATGATAGGTTAAAGTTTTCATTGCTAAAACGCTATTAGACACACTTCTAAAAAACACAAGCAGATGTGAAACACTCACTCAATATTAGATACATTAAGTATTTTAAAATTTTATGACATTTCAAGTTGTGAAATATTTCACGAAACATTTCAAATGAGTAAAATATTTCAGTATTTTAGTAACTTTTTTTTTTTAACATTAAGTTTTATATTAGGTAGGTGATACATTTAAGTGTCATAATAATTACCTTCATAATTTTATAACATTTTTATACCTAACCTTTGATATTATATACATTCAAAATGATATGAACTTATGTATTTTTCGAGTTACATAACTCGAGTATATTTTATTGGTATCACATTATGGTTTAACTAAATTAACCATTTTGTATACAAATTATAACTTGAGAACTTACTGATACAAATTTATTAATTTAACGAATTTAAAATTTTGAACGGTGACTTTTGTTTCAAGCACCATTATTCTTCAAAATATATATAAAAGTAAACCGTATTCGGTTTCGGTATTCTCAGTTATTTATAGTACGGTTATAATTTATTATTACAGAATTACATGTATTTTGTTATTTATACAGCTGATCCCGATTCGTTGCATAATGTAAGAAATTATAACTTTTAAAAAATTGTGATTGTTGTTGAACAAGGAGTTGCAGTCCTTTTGGGTACAACTCAGCCCCTATATGGTTAGCAATTCAACTACGTTGGATCACGGACAATGTGCGATAGCATAACACGTAGGCAACGTGCAAAAATTCGAATTGATGCAAGCTTGCACCTGATCTTCCCGATCAACCAATGGCAACCAGATAAATACTAATTTCAACTAATTATTTCTCCTATAACCTATATAGGCTATAGCAACCATTTATAAACAAAAATGTAAACCGTAAATCTCAAAATCCCCGTTTGAGCACCTCCCTGATTTGGACCTACCGTGTCTAATTGTGAATCTATCTAAATCATCCCGGGAACCACTCAAACACACATTAATAATGCCATCAAAATCGGTCCAGCCATTTATAGGAATGCAAAAAGGACGTACAGACGGAGGGAGAAACATTCATATATATATATAATATACATATATAGATTATAGATAACATTGAAAATATAAAACAGTCGTTATATTATATATTAACGAATAGAGTCGACTAAATTTCATCAATATAGCATGAACGATGCTTGAAATTAAAAAAAAACAGATAGATTTTTTATTTTAAACTTGCTCTTTATATATAATTTACATATTTATAATATATCATATTATTATATGGTTTAACTAAATCAACCTTTTTATTTACAATTTATACCTAACTCAAGATAATAATATCTATAGGAACAAATTAATTTTTTAAGTTTTTAGTTTGAAACGTCGAATTTTGTTTGGCGTATTTCCTTCAAAAATAAATACTAAGTAAAATATATTGTTTGGTTTTCGTAAATTATTTAGTTTATTTTTACGATGGTAGAATTATTACAACGTTGCGTGTATTTCGATCATTTTTAACACGAAAATACAAAAAGTCGTATAACAGCAAAGTTGTTACATTATATTAATGAATCGCGTAGACTAAAATATATAGCATCATAATGTATAGCATATGCGATATTCGAGACTAAAAAAAAGACGGATTTTTTTCTTTTAAATTTTTAAACATACTCATTATATTAATTATACTCAGAGTTCATAATTATAATATATATATATATACATAATGCGTAGTTTAAATATACCTATATATATATATTAAATCGGTTTAGAACGCAGATAAGAATTGTATTGATGAGAACTACTATTGATATACATAATATTATATTGTGTTGTAATATAATATAGGTACTATCGTCATCGTGGACGAGTAATAATCATATTATTGCTTAATTAAACGTTTTCGTATGTTATAATACGACGACGATGCCGACTGTTCTGTTTTCAGTATTTATATTATATATATAGTTTAAGACGCGTTTCATCGTGAACTTGTGTGTTTAATATAATATATGGCTAGCACGTGTAGTGAATAAACAATATACTATATGAGTTGCAGTAAAATTATGTTTAATTCCAAATCCCAAAGATTACAGATTATAACATAATATTAAATTATATAATAAATATACATTGATTATTTACATTGAATATAATAATATGTATTATATGCCTAATACTTTAACGATGTGAATAAATCCTTACTAAATTTCTATAATATGTACAACACATGTGGATTCGATTTCCCGTAAACAAAATAATACAATCACATGTGTTATAAAAGTATAATATATTATTTCTAAGCCAATTGGTTGGTAGATTTTTGAAATTCAAAGATTCTTACAATAATCGTGCACATGCGTTTTACCGATGACGTACTTTGTTCTCAGTCATTTCACGTATTATTTAATATACGTTATAGTAGCCAAACGTTTTGAACATGTCATAATATTATAATATTATTTTAACTATAAATATTATGCTCGATGCGTTTATATGGCCATCGCATTAATCCATATATTTTGTGCAATCGAATTCTACGCGTATGTACATCAACACTGTTAAATATGACTTAAAAATGTTTGTATAATTTTTTGTATCAAAATTTTTGTTGATTTTATAGGGTATATATTATATGCCGGTATTTAATATAATTATTTATATCTTCCTTGAAGTTGTGCCCCAGATTTGAACCATCGCCAATCTCAACATTTAGTAGATACTTAAGTACACCAACTTATATAATATACCTAGGCAGGGTGGATCTGAAGCTTGTTAAAAGGGAGGGGGGGGGGTAAATAGAGTTATATATAAAGTACAATGAAGACTTGACCGTAATTATATCATTAAAAAAAAGCCCAAGGGGGGCAGGGCCTCTTTTTAAGGCCCTGGGCAGTGGTATAATAAGGCCCCTACGACTTGGACAGAGTACCATATTAGTAAAACAGCAGGCAAACAGGAGGGCCCTATCGTTTGCGGGGCACGTGCCCAAAGTGTCCAATGGGAAAGAGGAGCCTGAGGAGTGAGGGGTGATCTCTATATACGTTGCCCCACTCCATAAATCCACCCCTGTACCTAGGTGTAATACATAATAATATAACTACCTACCTAGTTCTATATATTGTAACCGACTATTTTTTGTGACCAAACATTTTCCAAGAAAACCCAATTTTCATTTCAAAACTAACTCGACTTTGTCATATATCGACTACGTAGGTACCAATCTCAACATGTAAAAATTAACCTTTTAGCAACTAGTTGTAAAAATATATGTCACCAACGACGTTACAATAATAAATTATTATGCTTACGCTACGCCGTATTACGCAAAACACATTTCGTAATTATATTTACGTTTAGTAATTTAAATGTGATAAATAATATTATTATGTTCATATTATATGCCTACACAATACGAATATGCCAGTACACGATTACCACGATTCACGAGAGTTTATATATAGCCAAACCTAATGATTTGTATATAATAAATATGTATATTATAAACGACGCGTCACGATAATTATGTGCAATTATTAACTTTTTGATATCGTCATAAAAATATGCTAACAGACGTTTCTAATTAATACAAAATTAAATGTATATATATACAGAGACGGCTGATATAAAAATTTAATTTAAGTTTATTATCGTAAATAATTATTGACAGTTCATCGTAAATCATAATACAAACATTGATATTTACAATTATTAATTCGTTTTTTAAGTATAATTTCTACAGCATTCATCGATCATTTATCAACGATCAGTACGAATGAACGATATTATAATACATTTAAAATTGGCTCGTCGAAAATAATTGTATTGTTCCAATACATTGCGTGCATATTATTATATAATTAGTTCATGTCGAGTTCGAACCTAAAACGTTATCACTTATCTACATATTACCTATACAACATATAATACCTACCAAAACTTGCAATTTTTAACCTTTGAACTGTAGTCCACGTAAATAATAAATCTTTAAATGTATCTATTCCTTTTTCAAGTCTTCATATTATAATAGGCACGTACACAGAATAAAATTTCGGGGAGGGTTTACAAAATATAGCAATACATTACCTAGGTATATTAAAATTAAATCTTCCATAATACAGTTTGAGTAGTTTGACACACCGTCAACGTATCGTACACAAAAAGACATTTGTTCTAACCGAGATACGTCTTGTGTTTCGTCTACTACAATAGAAAAATATTTTGCATTTCTGATATTTTTTAATATATTTTCTTGTATTAAATTGCCACAAATAGTAATGATTTCATTTTGAACATTAGGACTCGTGTAAGATGCAAAAGAAGTTGCGTTTTTTAAATGTTTGTCTAAAATAGGATCAGTCAATGATTTAAATCTTAATAAAGATCTAAAATTCCCGTCATTTGTTTCTATACTTTCATCATATATTTTTCCACTGTCATTATTACCTCTTAAAGCAATATTTTGTTTTCCACATACAATTAAGGTTCCAATTATTGGACGAAGAATAGATCGATTTTTAATGACTTGTTTTTTTCGTGAAGTATCTATCTCATTTGCAATATTATTTTTTTTGTTTTCCATTACTTTAATAAATTCTTCAGAGCGAATGATTGAAAGCTTATGATACTCAGAGTTTGAATGACGATTAAAACGTTCAATGGCATCCTTCCATTTCGTAAAAGGTTTTATAATCAGATCACTTAATTTTTGATGGATCCCTTTACCAACACTGTTATTGGCAAATAGTACACAGCATTTACACAGGGCACCTTGCACTTTTTCGGAGTAAACAAGCCAAGGAAAACGGTTTAACCAATCTAATTGAAATTTCAGCCGCCTTTGTTGTTCGATAGGAAATTGGTAATTTTTGGGTGGTGTCCATGGATTTTTTAATAACTCGTATTTGTTTGCATCATTTATATTATTTGAAGCTGATAAAAATAATCCAATATCCAGAGAATAATTTTTTAACGATTCATTGTCTATATTTGTATCAAGTTGGGTCTGCAAATACCGAACACAGACTAAAACTAAACGATCGTCATCGTTTAATGCTTTTATTATTGTAGTTTAGCAATTCAATAGAAATTTTGGGTGACCGATCGAGTACGGAAATAAGATAAGATAATATTATCCACAAAATATGAGTTTTCTAGGTATATCGCAAATCGCAACTATACAGTTCTCATATAGTGCGTAGTTCTCAGTAATCACCTCGATCATTCAACTATAATACTATATAGGTATAAACTTGTATTTCATACCCGACTAATGAACAGAGAAAACCAGTCAACAGCTAATTATAAAAATATTTTATAATAATAGGAACCAATATAATTCATTTGACTTAATTTTAAAGAAATTATTTCGGGGGGGGGTTTGAACCCCCAAAACCCCACCCCCCTGTATACGTGCCTGGACTGCGTACCTACTTATATGTATATCGTACATAGGTATAGTATAGGTACCTAAATATAAAGCTTGCTTTAAGTGCTAAAAATGTGTAATAAAATAATCAATAATAACTATAATACTATGTTTCATTTAAATTGTATTTGTATTAAATATGTAGGTACCCGCAAATGCACAACACGGGCCATTTGGGGGGGGGGGCTAGAATTGTATCAATCCCCCTCCCACTAGTTTCCCATAAATTCGCTTATCAATGCCCGCTATAGTGGACAAAAAATATAATATGGTAAAATATGCATCGATCTTATACTAAAATCATTTCGCAACTTCACAAGTATATTTATATTTTAGAAATGATAGTTTTATTGTTATTTAATGTTGATAATTATATTACCGTACTCTGTGTATAATTTGCTTTTTTGTGCATTATTGGTAAAATTTACAATATAATCGTAACGAAATGCGAAACCAAAAACAAATCTAATTGTAGTAATTAAATGATTATTTTAGAATAGTTGTACTTGTACCTACCTATATTATAGTCTAATTATTAGGTATTAAAATACAACATTATGGATCCGTGAACTACGAATAGTCTAATAATACTATAGGTAGTCTATCAGTATAGTATAACAAAAATTGCGAAAAACTCAAATAATATACTAATAAATTTGAAGGTATATAGCTGATAAAAGATTACACATATTTGACAATATATTAACTGTGTATACACAGTTCAAACGGTATTTTTTATTATACCTATGTAAGTATAATATTATTATTAATCGGTTGTATGACTGCGGTAATCAAACATTTTGCAGTAAAACGAAAAATAATATACAATGGTTAAAAAGTGTTCAATTCACATATTATATAACATACTATTATTACTCATATTCGTTATAAGGTATATTTATTTATAAATCGCAAAAGAATTTTAAGTCTCCTCAATACTTTATGGGTACCTAGTGTTAGTTATTCTTCCTTCGAAATCTTCAGTAGTAATTATTTTAATAAGTACCCGTACTTGATTTACAATATTTTTTAGTACTTCCTCCGAAAAAAAGTAATGAGTTTGCAAAAAGAGTGCAAACTCAAAATGATGTACCAATCAATTCATTTTGTCTCGCTCTTCATCTTGAGTCTAGAGTGTCTAGACACAATAAAATATTTATATATAGGTAATTATCTATAACCTTAATTTTTCTTAAACTTAAAATCATATTATGTAATAATATATGTAATATTAAGTAATGAAAAAATTGAATTGAGTGTGTAGCTGTTTGGGTTTATGACTACATCATAACATTAGTAAAATTATTTTGTAAAACGCTTAAACGCAACACTTTAAAATATTTATCCACAAATGGACACACACGTTCGTCTATAATACGCATGAATTAGACTTCGTTGAATATAAAATATTACATATAATTCTACACCTAGGTATATGCGTAAAATTTTGTGATAATATAAATTACAATAAATAAACATATGTATAATAATCTACATACGTATAATGTACAAGTTATTTAATAAATTTCTTTATTAAAACGATTTGAAAAATACAGAGATAATAGGTATAATTTTGTTTGTAAGTAAATATGATTATATTATTATAGTATATAATTATGCATGGTGCTGTTTAAAAAAAACATTATTCGCTCTAGAAACATAATAAAATAATAATATGTAGGTATAATATGTATGATAATGCCTATATATTACACCTACATTATTATAACGTTCTTATAATATAGGTATATACATCATTCGAAATCCCGGACAAAGGTTATCAGCTGTTTATAGTTGCCTTTTTATAAAGCCATAAAGTATAATAATATAATTTAAGTATCGCTTAATTCGATTTATTAAATAATAATAATTAGCAAACAAATATCCGTTGAACACGTAGTCATATTAAAAAAATATTAATTTAAACACTTTTAGTACATATAGGTACAACACGTATTTGTATTTATTATACGCAAGTACCTGTATAGTTATACAGAAGATGATTTTAATTTATATGAAATAACGATTTTTTAACAATGCATCAATACAACTGTTGCAGTATCTATGTATAGTAAAATGCCGTCGCTGATATAGTGATATTGCAACATCTATCTCAAATTTAACAAAATTTTAAATTAGGTTTTTGTTGATATTATTAAATGCAAATTTAAGACGTATACTTAATATTATTAAGAATTGTATTATTATGATGTTGCGTGAAATCTATATATTATATATACTCTCAATTAGTGGCAACTCCCTTTCTTTGTAATTAGTGGGCCGCTGTCAGACCGGGTATTGTATACTTAGGCTAGTTTTGAGTCTTCATATAGTATAATATTATTATGTAACCCTCTACATATATATTAATTATTTAGTCATTTTTATCTCTTTAGTGGTAGCGAGATCTCTCCTCAACCATTGTTTTAAAAAATGTTGCTATCCCCCCCCCAAAAAAAAAAAAAAATTATGTCCTCGATCCTCCACTTTAGTAATTATCATACAATAATATAAATTATTGTGATGAGATGGTATTAGCTGGACTTAACGTAACAGTCGCTATATACCTACTCGCTGCCGTTTATAAAAGTATTTAATTCATTGCTATATAAAAAAAAATTAGTTAATATATATAACAGTATATAAGTAACATTCTACTAGATATTTTTCCTCTACAAGAACACTATTGAGGCACCATGGTTATATTTTGGATATAGTGCCGTGAAAAAATGTCTTTAGTAGCACGCTAAATTAATTTGTTAGAAATTTAATTCAATTTTTTTTTTAATCATAGTGGATTTGCTTTTATTACAATAAACTAAGAGTTTCAAAAAATAAACCTCTAAAAAATCGGTAAGAAACAAATAATGTGTACTTGATACCCAGCCTAAAAACATATTTATGTTAAAAAAATCACGTGGTTAGTTTAACGCTGATATAATTATATGCGCTGTTGAGTTCACAGACTAAAATTAAAATATTATATATTATATACCTATACAACTGAAGTCGTATTTGCTATATTAATTATTACTATGTAGAACGTATTGGTTTTACGATAATGATTTGACTGATTATTCGTTTGTAGTTGTTAGGTACTTGTTTATATTGATCTCCCAAACGCTACAGTACGAATATAATTATCGCAGATTTAGCTTCGATCAAAAACAAACCAATTATACCTATACAACGCCGCACAAAAGAATTAATTAACAAAAAATACTTCTTTTTACATTCGTTTCGTTACTATATAATATAATATTATACTATGTTATTATTGTTCGGTTTGAATCTTCGAATGAAAAAAATAGATTAAAATGTTATTATTGTAAAAAAACTAAGGTCAAAAAAATATGATAAACCGTTCAACACGGTATATAGTGCCGGAGAAACAATGTTATCGAAGTTAACGGTTTTTTTTATAACCGGATAAACAATGTTGTAAATACATGTATATAATATTATAATTTGATTTGTATTTTTTTCTTTAGTAACTCGCGCGTGGCCGGAATTACATGTACCTATATGCTATATAGGTAATTTGATATTGCAAATATTTATAATAAATAATAACTATTATGCAAACAGCAAACAACAAACATTATAATATAATATAACATATTAATATTGCGAACACGCGCCAATACCTAGTAATAATTATAGTAGGTAACTATTACAATAACGTGCAATAATATTAGGTGAACTCGTTTAATATAATAATATTATGCTACATACCGGCTACCACTAATGCGTTGGCGTGTACCTACCTACTATGGTACCGCTACCGGTATAGATTGTTACCTACCGAAAATGTATATATAGGCACATGACATACATGTGAGGCTGTCATATTCTTATAAACGTTTTATAGATATTTGTTATTTCATTTTATTACGGGAATGCGCTTGTGACTTGAGTCATTATTATAAAATAAGCATAACATTAACAGTCACATAATATACAATACTTTATAATAATATCCAATATTAACCATAATGATAACTGGTAAACATCCATCAAGCAACGGTAACTTACTTTATCCGGGATGACGTAAAAATAACATGGAGTAGGTACAACCATATATGAGACTATAAGTTATAACAGTTTAAAGTATATTGTAATTAATTAGTAGGCGGAATATACAATTTTTATTAGATAAACACGCGTATAGTCGCGCAGTTACAGTTTTTTTGGTACCATTTTACGGCAGGTAACATTCTATTACACACGAGTACCTAATATTATGTCAGATTTTTACCTTCAATTAATTGTCCAAATTTTCGAGGTGATGAATCACAATAAAATAGATAAATATGACATACCTAATATTATGGACGCATGATCACGTGTCTACATAATACAGGACTTGAAATTCATTTGTATAATTGATTTTAAATATCTGTAAAAGTCGTTAAAAATCATTAAAAAAAATCAAAAATAGGTAATATTAAAATTGAAAGCACTTGCGTAAATATATATGATGTTCAGAATTTATTTTGAAATATATAAAAAAAAATTATGTTTTTATATTTTTTTTAGCATATGAATCAGATTTAAATTATATAAAAGAGTTAAACCTCTATTTTAAAGTCATTTTTTCAAGACCTTAAGGTATAAAATCATATAATATGATATTATTATGACACCAGCCGTTCACTACCAACACATTGAATATAAATATATTTTAATAATGACTAAATAATTAATAAATATTATTTTTATTATTGTTTTATTAACAAATGTGGATAGTAAGAATTAAATATATAGGGTTCTAATGTACATAAGAAAAATAGAGTGGTAAATATGACGTATATATTATATAGTATTTATAATAGTTAAATAGTATCGTATTTGGAAAACTATAGCGAGTATAAGTAGGTATATATATAAATATAAAGAGGACAGAACGCGGTACTTAACATAATAATATTATTGTAGTATTTATGTGATTTTTACGTTTAACCATAAATCTTTATTTTAATAAATATTTGTAAATATAATAGTATGTATATCATACAATAATATCATAGGCGGGCACAGAATAAAATATAGTGCCCTATTTTTTACAATCGACCAAAAAAAATGTTGAACAGTCAAATGTATTGTTTGTATTTGTATGGTACACCGCATGCAGACTGTGTTATTGTTAATACATGGACAATAACAATAATACATATAATGTGTAATTTCGACTATTGTCTATAAGTATAGGTACTATTATTTATTATAAACCAGGTACAATATTGTACAAAGTATCAATTTATTATGGGTATACATATAAATAATAATAAATTGGTTAAGATCATAGACTTATAAACTAATGGACAGAGCTTAGACTGCTTAGAGAGAGAAGTCAGGAGTACGATATAAAGTGAGCGAGTAAAAAAACAAAGTAGTCAAATATATACAGTTCCTTATGCGGTGCTCCTTCACTACTTTATGTTTTTTCTCTCTCAGTAATATGGTTATATGATCGCCTAGCATTGATGGCAGGGCGGAGTGGAATGCGCTGTCCATTAGTTTATAGGTCTATGGTTAAGATCCATTTTATTATATTTGTATCTTTACTTACATATATACTTATATTAAATACAATGAATTGACCAGCAACTGTAACTAAGCAGTTCACTTTTCACCGCCACAATAGGCCTCAAAAAATGTTGTAGATGAAGTACGGCCCGGTACGGGAACCTTCTGCTGCATTCGTGAGGACACCTATATATATTATTATGATACACATGAAAATATGAAATCCAAGACCTGTGTTTATGTGTAGGTATAGCTTACATAATATGTATACAGAAAGAACGCAATAATCGTTGTTTATTATAAAGTTTAATTTTTAAATAATTTACAAAAGAGACTCAAACAATTCATAATGATTACCTATCCATAATAGGCCGGAGTAGGCTGTATCATAATTATTATTAGTATACCTACGTATTGAAAATTAATGAATGCTAAAGTAAACTGCGTCTCCGAGGGTTATGTTAGGTAGGTTAGGTAGGTACAGTTATATTACTTTGTGAAAATATTAGTTTGAAAATTCAGTGAACAAAAAGGAAAAAAAATAATCAGGTACATAGTTAGGTAGTAACAAGAAAAAATGAAAAAATTGCAAACAAAAAAAATATTTGTTAAGTCGTTATAATATTATCATACTTACCATACATAAATAAATCGTAACATTCACGTAATTACTAATTTTTAGTAATACATTTTGTAATCATAAACAAAATAAGTAACAAAACCAATATTTTTAATAATTTACACTATACTAATATAATACTAACACAATTATATTTCCTGAAATCCTAAGTCCAAAAAATGGGAATCAAATAATGATTTTTTTTAAATATCGTTCGATGCAAATTACGTATGAATAAAAAAATATTCAGGCACAATTTTACGTATGATATTTTAAAAAATATATTCAGGATGCAATTTACATAAAAAAAAATTAAAAATTGGACGCAATTATTACATCGACCCATAAATTATAATGTACTGTGTCTCTGAAATTTTATATGAACTGATTTTCACGGGTAATCAAAGTGCAGAACATCGTCAATATAATAGTTATAGTGTATTATGGTTTTTATGTACCTATAAACCTATAATAATAGCAAACAAATAAATCGAAATAGGTTCATAAATTATATTTTGTAATTAAGAGTTTTTTTCAATCGCATAATAATAACGGTTGTCTGCAGTAAGTACCTACTGTAATATAGATGAGTAGACAAGCGTGACTGTAATTTTCATAAATAGGTACTTATTTTAGTTATTTACTCATTTTAATAATAATTATCTCAATATGTAAATACCTACTAATATTATAATAGAGCGTCTATTGGATTCTCAAACTTTTTTTTCGCGTACCACTCATGCGTATTATGGATCAGCCATGTATCACTATAATGACTGTAAATATAACTATTCAAAATTTCAAAATATTTTTGGTAATATTAATTTTGTAAAATAATAATATAGGTACCTAGGTACATTTAATAACTGTATATTGAGTACCTATTCACACAAAGCATAAAATAATATTAGATCAGTTACAATCTTAAAACTATTATTTTATTAATTTTTCGTACTATCACCACGACACAGCCTTCGATGTACGACATTTAATCTATTTTGTGGTACCACCATTTGTAGCTTTTTGCGTACCACAATTTAAGAACTGTTGTAACAGAGGCAAGTGTGTGCGTATTTATGGTCGATTTGTTTAATACTGCAGTATATCAATCACAGGCATGTGCATGGGGTGTATTCTGCAAACTTAAAATGTTAATAGTTAACATTCGATGTGCATATTTTTAGATATTATATTAGATATGTGGATTGTAAATATAGTAACGTTGACGGACAGACAAAAGCATTATTTGTGTTTTATCGTCTACACAGCTATATAACATACTATAATATTTCGTCTGTGCATTTGTGTGTGGTCGTATATTATACACAGTCTTCAAAGACTTTAACCGATGTGAACGAGCGTGGTAGTACGATAAAGGACGTCTTTTCATCATTGTCCGTGTAGTCGTATCGCTGTTTATAATAATATTTACGTCATCATACCCGATATATTATAGGTACTTGTTATACATACTGTTTAAATTTCCGATGTTTATTTTCTCACGAGATTGCTGTCACCAATTATCACCATTATTATTATTAATTATTATTGCGCTTGTACAATATAATCGTTATTGTGACGCGGTGGGCGTCTGAACACTTTGTTATTCATTTAGGAACTTACAAAATTTTCCACTTTATGATATTATATTTCCTAGTCAACATCCTATCGTAAATCGTCGTTCACGTACAGTGTACACTGTACGCATATGTCCTAAATATACATTGAATACAGATATACTTACGGTAGCACAGTAATTTTAATAAAAATATTCTATAGTATATTTTTAAAGTGAGGAATTCGTACATTTTTTGGAATTCAAAATTTATTAGAGTTTGATTTGATTATAGGACTACGCAATTTTTATTTAAGATCGATGGTCCGATTCGAGTTCTATTTTTACTAGGTTTGACTTTAAGATAGGTACTAGAAATGAACACCTAAGATTCAGCTCGATTTTCCGAACTTTGAACGTTTCGACCAACGTCTATAATAATATACGCCCCATGTTGCACGACTCGTTGATCACAAAAAAAATTAACTATAAATGAGAATGGAACATAATGTTATTTTTATACCTAATACATTACGCGAACGTATAATAATAAATTACTTGCACTTATGAATAACATGCGATATTACTTGCTGAACGCAGTTTTGGGAGAAAAATCGCTTTTACGTCCGATATCCGGCTCTGAACACTTAATATTATACATCCGACAATAATATTTTATTATTATGGGGGGCACATGCACACTTGTGGTTCCCACGATTGTCGAAAACCGATTTCGTTCCACCCTTTAAACGTTATAGCTCCCAATTCCCGTGGATTTTAACGTTCAGAGACTCGAATACTCAACATGGTGGGCTGTAAGTACGAATACATTATTATAATACATATTGTTCTGTATTAATATATTATATATTGGGATAATATGGCTGCGAATTTGTAGAAAAATACATTGTTTTTAGCTTACTGTAAGCTTTTCAAACACAAAGTTTGAACTTAGAATTAGCTGGTACCTAGGTACTTATGAATTCAATTTTAAAACTTTATTTTCCATTTTAAGACATTTTCGATGTATTAGGTCTTTATTTGGTAATTTTTATGTAATTTTTTCACTTACACTTTTTTCGATAAGTTTATGAATTTCTGTCAGTTAAAACTTTTTAAGTGCCATTGCATGGTTTAATTGTGTCCAATAAAATAATTGTATAATTTTGTAGTATATTAATTTCGCTCTATATAACCTAACCAGGTATAGATAAATATTATAATAGTGATTTATTCAATCATAATTATATATTTATGAATATTAGATTATAAAATATGTATTACTGGAGTTCGTGTTCATTTTATTCCAATAAAAATAATGTTATGTGCTATTGAATAAAATAAATATAATTAGGTTGTTATTTATCGAAATTGATCTATCTCGAAAATGAATGAGCGCAATTGGTATATTATTAGTATATTATTATGAAAATATAATTTTAAAGGCAATCGGTCAACTCCAGTAAAAAATACACCCAATTTTTGATCCAAGAAAGTTCTAGATACGGTGATTGCCCGGTTTCGGTTCAAGGTGACCTATTTTCTTTTTCATGCAGACCGCGGTGTTATGTAACTGGGAAATACAATTTTCAATTAAAACTAAAAATAATAATAATAATAGCATACAAAAATTACAAAAGAGATGAGAGAATATTATTGTATTATACGCGTGCCCCTTTGACATTGCGATAACTTTGGTTTTCGATAGAAATATTGATTATAATATTATTATTTTGTCTTATTTATCGAATATTATTAGACACGTGTGGTAATATGTTATGTACTTACGATTTAGTTATATAACCTACTGCCAAACTGCTCACTAATCTTGTTATCAATGTATTGGTAGGTAGTTCGTAGTTATATTCCTCGCCCAAAAATTGTTTGAACTATTTCACATGGACGAGCTTTCAACTCGATTATAAAAAAATCTTAGGCACAACCAAACCTAATTTTAATAATATGAAACAATATGTTTAGACAGGATAAAACCGTTTGCGGTCACATGACGTATTTCAATTTTAAATTATTTTATTTATAAACTAATTCATAATATCCGTTGACGATAAATCCCGCTGTTCAATACACAACTATTTGAAAATTTTAAAATAAATTCCCATCCCCATCCCCATCCCACCTAGGAATATCGCTGGCTACAACCCTAGTTAAGCAACCTGCACATTTTCTCCACGCAAAAAGAGTCGGGACACAAATTGACTGTGAAATGTCGTTTGGAATTTTTTCTAATATCACAATTTTTTTTGTAAACAATTTAAAAAAGCGCCTTTATAGGTTACTGCCACGAAACCCACTTATAATGCTAGTATCTGTGTTATACGATATAAGAGTATATATAATATATATAATGGTGAATATGGGTGGTCAGAAATTGGGACACATTTTTGCTACTAGTTGCTTCTCATCCAAAATATTGTTTTTCGGGCCACAACAAATAATATATAAAATATACCAGGGCCGCAATTTACATAAAATTTATAAATGGGACACAATTTGCAACGACCCATTAGTATGTTATAGTGACAATATATAATATACCTCGCGATACGGCCATATGGATTCTCCAAAAAGATAAGGAAGTTCATAAAAATAGTAAAGTAGTTGCCCAGTTACATTTGACCTCATTTTTTGACTCCCGTAAGTGTAATAATAATATGTACAGTAAAACCTATTTATAACAGCCGCCCTATCAGACGGAATTTTCCTTATAACGGAAAATAACAATAGCCCCAAATAACCTATATCCCGTATATTTTAGCCCCTCTATAACGGAAACTCCTTTATAAAATGGAAAAATCAGTTAGCATCGAGCGACGAAGGAGGTTTTACTGTATATAATTCGTATTATTTATAGATACTATTATATCATTCAGGAATTCTTTTATTTGAATGTCGTCTGTTTGTTGTATATAATTTCGAAAGAAGGTAAATATAAAATGAAATATAATATTTCCCTGTCAACAATGTTCTAAATTTTTATTATGAAATTGGATTATTATTTCCCGAGATAACTACTTTATAATATGAAGCATCGCAAAACAGTGTCACTTATTGTACGATTGTCAAATCGACTGAGTATATCGGAAAGGATTTATAAAATATATTTTGCTATGTTAACATGATAATATTATGCAATAGTTACAGAGAAATGCAATTTGGTATTATACTATGCTATTTAGGTTGATAATTAATGTAGGACAACGGGTTTTATGTAAATATTGACACTTTATTCTGATAAAAATTGATCATGTGTCGTAACACTTTGAATTAAAATATAAAATATTTATTTATAAATATTTTCGCATATTTTAAAGTAGTAAATGAATATTCTCAAATATTTCACCGATAAGTGCCTACATTATATTATAACATTATTTCGTGTTTTGATATTAATACGACAACTATACTATTCAAAAACGTATCGATAATAATCATATAATAATATATTCTATAGGAAACAAAATATCATGCAATCTGTAGTAATAAATAAGATTGGTAAATCGTATTTTTTTGTCTCCATATGGGTTATACAATTAAGAATTTATTTATCTAGAGCTACGTTCCTAGGATAGGAACCACAATTGTACGTGGAAAATCAGGAAACGTTTGGGTACAATACAATTAACGATGTGATACGTAGGTACGTACTACGTAATACACAATGTACTGTTTTCGACTAAGTTGCAAAATAAATAAAGCTAAAGACGAAAATAATGATTTTTGATTTTTATAGATTTAATATAATACAAAATACCTAATGATCAATTGAAAATGTTCAAACTTACATCCAAGCATTTTTTTTAAACATAATGTAAGCACCCAAACGTGGTGTTCATTTTTGGTATCAGAAAAAAATGCGCGTACCCAACCCGTGTATACCCTGTCGTACTTCCAACCCCCGGGTAAATATATCGTTATACAATACAATTTAATAATTAATAATAATATATGGTTTTACCTATCTTTTTCATTTGTATTTTACACGTCACAATGTAAGACTGCGTGAAGAAAGCGTAGACTGTATAAATTACAGTTTATTTACTGCCCCGGAGCCCTTTCTCATATATTATAGCTACGATACTGTGTATAATATTTTGTGTGACCTTGAAATACGAACACTTTATGTATAACACGTCATATCGTTGTATTTTATAATATCTGTACTGTAACACGTCATACAATAACAACAACAACAACAATAATATTATTGTTTATGATATACTATATACCTATAAGTACCTATAGGTATACCTACGTGCGAGTTGAAAGCGATGACGAGAAAACTCGGTCTCAAAGAATTCGTCGGCATAATTTATTATTATACAATATTAGTAAGTAATAATAATAATATAATATATATGCATATTATATAGTATCCTCCTCCGCCTCCTCCTCGAGGCGTTTTAACCGCTGTCAAATCGGGTATGACTTTGTGTGTGGATATCCTACGCACGTGTATGCGTGTGTGTATTTAAGATAGGTATACTAAATTATAATATGCGTGTCGGTGCAACAGGAAGACGAGAACACACGTACCTCTGCAGGACTCTGTACATAATAAAAACGAAAATCGTGAGCGGGCATACAATTATTCTTGTGCATCGTACCGAACGTGTATAAAATAATATAAAAATGTAAATAGGTACCTCCTACATAGGTAGTTTATTATTATTATTATTATTATTATTATAGTGCTTACTCTTATTACATTTTACCCCGCTAGCGGTAATCCGCCCACCTTCTTTACGCCGTATACAGCTATCTCTCCCCCATCGAGTTATTCTTCTTCTTCTCCAAATTCTTCCCGCCTTATTCGTCGCTTTGTCCCAAGGCGTGCACAACAAAAAATCCATAAAGTCGGGTCACGGCCGAGCATAATAAAATCATGTTATACTGTATGAAAAAAAGATAATAACAAACCAGTACCGAATAATCCCATTAGTGCCACTCCACCCCAAAAACCGATATATCAACGTCTGTAACGGCGGGCCGGAGTCCGTAAAGGCACGTTGGGGGAACGGAAAAAAATGCGTTTCAGAATGCCAGATGCACTACACAGCGACCAAACAACAACAACAACAACGACGACGATGACGTCGACGACAATAATATATTATTATACGCATGGGTAGGCTAGTAGAAAGTTATTATCATAATGGTGAGCAGATGGTTAGTAAGTTCGATACGCGTTTCGAATTTGTTTCATCTCGTCGAATTCGTTATAATATTATATCGAAACCAAAAAGGATGTAAGTTAATGTACTGCGAAGACGGTTTTGTTATAACGATGGGCAGGAATGTAATGTAATAGTATATTCCAAAGGAGAAGAAGGAGGAGGAGGGATAAAGAGGAGAACTGGTGCCGCAGCACACATATTTTAGATTATAAACTCTCATGGACGGACGACAATAGTCGATGATAACTTACAATAATATTTATCTTATCCAACCGTCCCGGACACTCGACTTCCGGTGTACACTAATATTGGGGATTAAAATTTAACGTTATTCTGTCGTACATATTCATTACCACGCCGTTATTGCGACGTTAATCGCCAATCACTTCTCGTCCGACCACTCACTGCAGCTGCAGCCCAGCTATCTTCCTACCGTCGCCCACACCCGTGTCTAACAGAGGAACATAGATACAAATAATAAATCGATAACTACAAGTCTACAACCTGACTTAATATACCTATTATGAAATCGAGTTCTACACCATCTTGTGTCGCCGGAACACGAAAAATAGCTTAAATAAAAATTGTTTTTGTTCATTCTTTTTATATTTTATGTGAACGTACTACATAATATTGATTATAATATTAATAATTAATAGGTTGTACAGATAATCACATGAATAAATACAATATGACATAATGGTCCTACTGAAAAGGATATATTCTTATCGGAGAAATGGAGTACCTACATAAAAATTAAAAATTAAAAATTTTAAATATTGAGATAATAATGTATTGGCCAAAATATAGACAGAAATAAATAATAATTAAATCATATATTTTACAATATATTATTAAAAAAATATTAATAAATTACAACATAGTTTCACCACTGAGGTAAACCTCGTATTAGTCACCAGTGTATTAGAGTTTATAATCATTTACACATATTAAATATTTAACCAAATAATTGATTATTGTTTCCTTATAATATTAAGTTATTACAAGGTATAATAAAAACGTTATAAATAACGTTAGGTTAGGTAAACGTTAAAAATAAGTATAAAATACTTAATATTAAAATAATATAGGTACATACCTACTCTAAGAATACCAATAGCAATTATTATACAATTAGGGGCACATTACATGCTATGAAAACTATAAGTTTTTTAGATTATTAATAAATAATAACTAACCATATTTTAATACACCATTTACAGTTAATAATTTGGAACTTTTTCTATTAATTTTAAACATTATTTGTGAAGTTGTGGAAAAATTGGCTGAAAAATGTGTGATTAAAAATAGACTATTTTAAAATCTAGACAATTTGTATTATAAAAATATTATTGTTAATTAATTTTTGTATTTGCATTAGGTACCTTATATTAGCTACTTACCTATTACTTTATCTCTGTGATTATCATTTTACCTAATACCTTTTGATAATTAACAATTTTAAATATTTTTAAAATTTAAAATATAATTCAAAAATCAACCATAACTATTATGTTATTGAGTTTTACACTTTTGGCGTTATATAGTGGCGAGGTGGGTTTGGCGCGAAGTGTAAAACATGTTTTCTCGGAGACAGAGTTTAATAATAATAATAATATTAATATGCACCCACATATTTTCATTCCTATAATATAATACTGTTTATTATTCTTTACCGTCTAAACCTCATGTCTTTCAGACAGTATTTAGTGCTTTGTAACGCACACATATAATAATATCACTGTTATTGTCCTTTTCAATGCTGCAGCTATTTGAGTATGTTTTATATTTATTTTTGTATTATATGGCAGGCCGATAACGTTTGAAAGATATATTTTTACCGAACTATAGGCGCGGCGTCCCCGAATGCGATGTACAAAGCGACGCCGGGCAACAAGTATCAGCTGTATAAAGTGGTTATGGCCACAGTATGGAAACGATGAATAACATAATACCGTACCTACACAAAAAAAAAATACCCTCGAGGGTTAGGGTCCTAATACCTGATGGAATTCCGGCGGCCACACCGTGAGATTCGTCAGTATAACCTAACCCAATATATATATCCCCAAAGAAAAACATAAAATATTGCCACTATTGTTGTAGGCTGGTACACATAGTATTATATATAGTGCATACCCCTGCTACCTCCACTATCCCTGTACCAACTATTGTATTGCAGTAAAAGCGATAATAACAATAAAACCCGAACACCTGCTTCCTGTCACGCCGGCGGTTGGGGCAGGGTTGGTATATAATAATATAATATAACTTATTAGTGGGCATAAAAACGAAATATATAAAACATATATACGCTAGGTACACGTCTGACTACGTCTTCGTGGCGCCGAAATAAGGTAAGGCGCCGAAACCATTAAAATATAATTATAGTCTGCAGACAGGTCCGTACATATATAGACGATTTTACCTGTATCTATAAGACCGAATCGATTTTACATATTATTGTTTTTATTATATACTTTTGAGTGCCACCTATATTATCCACATAGTATCTACATGCCATGACGATAAACGGTGATCCACAAATTTAATGAAAAATTAAAAACTATACTTGGTATATATTAAATGTAATTATATATTTTATTTTTATTTAACAGAAAAATTTATCATATAAATTATCAAAACATATTATTTGACATATATTATATTTAAATTATTCATGTAACTTATAAATAATTTTAAAAAAAAATGAATTTCTATATGCACCTATATAGTGCATTTCTATAGTGCATTATATATGAGGTTTAATTTTTAATTACTAGACGTTAAAAATTGTAATAATTGTTCGCTATCGAATATAATTTGCTTTTACTAGTCAAATGTTATACAAAACGTTTTTCACAAAAGCCCAAATAAAGTAATGTGCATTCATATAGTACGCTGTTACGGAATTCTAGCTAACAATCGGGCCTTGTCTGTCACATAATAATAATGGCGTAGCGCACATGTATGATAATAATGTATACTATGTGTTTATGTATGTATTATTTAATAATAGATAATAGTATGCGTATAGTTGTATGTTTAAAAAAAATTGTAATTCTGTGTCAAATGCGTTGACAGACCTGGTTTTGGGCAGCCTTGTGTAGCTCATAGCCATTTTTTTATTCGTCGTATTATATAAATCAATACACCAGTTTCAGTACATATAACATTATTAATCAAGTTATTTGGGGGTGCTATCAAGATGTATTAACAAGCCTCCACCTAGGTCCAGCTATGCTACCACTATGGGTGGTAAAAAGACGCGAAATACCATCTCCCAAAAATTGTAGTGGGGTTATCCCATGCACACACATTATAGTGTCGATGCGATAAGGAAAATCAACAAGTATAGATAGGTGATGGATAATTATATTATCTGAAATAAATTCTTATGGACAATCGAAAAGAAATAAAATACTGCTATTATCATAAAGGTACTCTTTAATGGCATTATAATATGTGCACCACAGGACACCATCCGGCAAAGGAATCGAACCGTACTTAATGTGATATTATTGTTGTACGGTTCGAGACGACGGAAATAATGAACAAAAAAGGTCGAAAAACGTCAAATATCCCGATAATGCCCAAATTTATAGCGGTGCGGACGACTATATACCTATACTATACTATACTATATATACTCATTAAATACAATACCAATTTATTCGGCACCAACTACAACAATAATATATGTATATAGACGAGCTATTATCACAACACTACAATATAGACCTTAAAATATATAATAATATTATATTAAACTATGTTGAATGCTAACGACAAGCTATTAAGACATGGTTTCCTTTCCTGGATTAATCGATTTCTATTGACCTGAATGTCACATTAGCAATACCTCAAAAAAAAAAAAAAAACCCCATTAAGACTTATCGGACATCGAAGACTCACAACCCAGAAGGTTCAATTCAGTCGATGGTTGACCACTGTGATTGTCACACGTCTTAGTGACCGTTGAAGTTCCAACAGAGAGAAAAATATATTTTTTGGTGTATGTATTGAGCTCTGTAGCGAAAATTCAGCACAATATTGCAGCGTTCGAGTCCGTTTTTATCGCCCAAGAACCTCATCTTTGTCTTCAAGCAATCTGTCTGCCGCGCATTCCGTACAACACGTGGTAAATCTAAAACAAATTTAATAATATAACTTATACATTATAGGTACAATCTAGTCTCGATAGCTCGAATTTTTGTCATGCCTCTTGAAATCTTTTTATAAATCTTAATCCTTAACGTAAATAACTCGAAAAATTCATAGATAATAAACAAAATTTATTTTTTATTCCACTTGAAATTCGAGTTATTGAATAGGTAATATAGACATAATATATTATAGTGAAAATAATATTTGGTTTAATCGTTTAATGTATGCGCGCGTGACCGCGTGGATTGCTGTTCGACCTCTATTTAAATTATACGAAAATCAATTTATTCAATGAAAAAATATCAGTAATATGGGCTTAAAAATCTAAAATTACATCTAAAAAAAAAATAATTCTTTCATGTCACCAAATATAATAATAATAATAATAATAATAATAATAATAATAATAATAATAATAATAATAATAATAATAATAATAATAATAATAATAATAATAATATTAATAATAATAATAATAATAATAATAATAATAATAATAATAATAATAATAATAATAATAATAATAATAATAATAATAATAATAATAATAATAATAATATTAATAATAATAATAATAATAATAATAATAATAATAATAATAATAATAATATATTTTTATATTATGCGTTTTTACGCTGAGCTTCTCATCCTTGTTCTGTTTTCAATTTAATTTTAATATTAAATACCAGTTTTGTGAATTCATAATATAGCTATATTAATTTAAATTTTGATCATATTGCTTTTTCATTTCAACAAAATTTAACTATTTTCAACCCTAACGATGAGTTTTATACCTAGACATATTGACTAATGTTGAATTTTAACTTTAAATTTAAATTCAATTTATATAAAATTCATAAATCGATTATTATTTTAGTGATATAAATATCATTTTTTTTTTCAATTTAAATATAAAATCTTAATATGATTAACAAGCTTTTGTTTTTTAAAAGGTTTTCAACGATTTTTATCGATATTTAAAATCGATTTTTATCGATATTTAAAATCAATTTTTAAATCGACTTTAAGCCCTAAGGTACCATAGAATATATTTGAATGACATTAAGATCGTGATCGGCTTATATAATGGTGTATAATATATGTATAAGATCGTATTTAAATATTTTTTTTTTTAAAAATTGTTCATGTAATTATTCAATTTTGCAAAGACTTACTTACAAAAAAAAATAAAAAAAATAAATGGTAAATTTCGGCTTATTATCGCTATTGTTCCAGTCTACAGAATAACTATTATAATATTATAGCTTGGTGTTCAGTATGCCAATTCTGATTGTTGAAATATGAATCGATAACAGTTGTACATAACAATAAACTAAATGAAAACTTCATAAATATTAATATAGAACAAAAACTAATCAAGCCACATGCGAGTTGACAAATTTCCATATCAAACTCCTAGCCCGTCGTCAATGTTATAATTAGGACTCGGATTTAAATGCACTAAAAATATCAAAAAATTGTCATTTAAAAGTTGTATTTATGAAAACTCTAAAAAATTAGCATAACAAAATTCCATAGAATTTACCCGGGGTTTCTTCAGGAATCAAGATATAAATTTGTGAATCATTCAATTTAAAAACCGGGGAAGCTGCTAATTGTGAAGTGTTCTATTTAATTTACCTTATATTGTTTCAGTACAATATGTGTGTTTATAAATTATGATATTTTAATTTTTTTTAATATTACTAGAAATTGGTAATAAATGACCTAAATAAATAAATAATATCCTTTAAACAATTAAAGGCAAAAACCTTGAATAATGCAAAAAATGGCCGAAAAAAGTTCGTAGTTAGCATAGTGTGTACTTGAAAAACATATTTTGTATCTTGGAAAGCATAATATCAATTATTAAAAAAAAAAAAAAAATACAAAATCATCGAAATCCGAGCCCCTGACTTACAAAAATAATGAAATGCCTTTTTTTTAGAAAATGGAATGTCGTTGGTCTAATAATTTATTCGAAATTCTTCATTACAATGTTTTCTTATGCTAATGAAAATAAATACAAAAAATAATATCTCCAACTCATCTAAACACACACAAACTTTAATCGCTTAGGCCTTGGAACATGAAATGAATAAATATTTACTATGCCCATGTAGTCTGTCCGCTATAAAATACTGCTTGTTTAAATTTTGGATACCATATTTTTTAGATTAGAGTTTGGAGTTTATTATACTTGTTTCACATGTATGTGTTTTTATTTGTCTAAATGTATATTATGTATAAATAATATATATATATATATATACACATATAAACACTATTCGGGGTAAAAGCATTTCCGTTTACATTTATAAATCGGAATATATTGGAAATTGTACCTTGTATTGGTGTTCGGTTTTTTAGTGGGGAAATTATTATTTACATTTTCGTTTTCTCAGCGTACCTATAGCTCACGAAGTGACAGAAATATGTATAATATCTTACTACATTTACGTTAACGTATTTTTTAAAAATTGAATCGGTTTTGGTTATTTCATAATTCTCCGTATGTATTATAATATAATCCTAAATCAGATTGGATATCAATACCTACCAATAATTACTGTTATTTAATTATAACTAGCAATATTTTGATCGTAATTTAATAATATATTAAATTACAAACTTTTTTCAAAAATTTCGTCTATTTTTGCGTTAAACACAGAATATTGTATTTTCTTTCATTTTATTGTAATCAAATTTTCAATACTATTATCATTAAAACCCGTGATCACTATCAAGGTATAAACAGTTCCGTGTAAATATATATAATATTATATATGTATAGATTATAAATTATTGTACCAATAGTATAATTACGGTCGGTTTTTATTTTATTTTAAACTTAGGTGACTAATTGTAATTACATTTACGGCTACGTATTTTTTTTCAATTGAATTAGTTATGGTAATTTTATAAATCTTCATAAATATTATAATACCTTAAAGCAAATATTTTAACCGATTATCATTATTTAATTATAACAAGCAATATAATTTAAGCACAAAATATATTTTAAGAACCATATTATAAGCTTGTGTATTACAAACTTTTTTTGATTATTTTCAAAAATATTTTCTATTTTTGTGTTCAATACAGAATTTGTCATTTTCTTCCATTTAATCATCATAAAATTGCCAATATTACTATTATTAAAAAAACTAGATCTGCAATACAAGATTATCCTCGTTATATTCTCACTAAAATGAATAAATAAGTTTATTTTTAAACTATAAATCATAATTATAAAAGGAAAATTAAATGTTTTTATAAAATCAGCGCTCATCGTTTTTCCGATTGAATGCTACAATTTGATAATTATAAAACTTTTACATTTACGATACACATTTTTTACCGTTGTACATTGTACATACATAAATTATATTTGAAAATCTAAACAGTGATGTATTACTTACAAACATTTTTCAATACAGAATTTATTATTTTCATTCATTTAAAGCAATTTTAATAGTAAGAATTTAACATTTGATACGTGTTTGACATTACATCATTGTGTTTAAAAATCTTAAAAATTACACGAGCGTTATAAATTTAAGTATTTAAAAAAGGACCTTACAACATAATATCACCCAGTAGGTTAAAACACAGTATACGATTGTATACCATTGTATTTCCCGATTTTACGCTATATATAATTAACCGTTTTACGTTAATATATTACGTAATATTTTCAACCGAATACTTTATTACCGATTTATAAGTAAGTACAATTCTATAAAAAATATTGACAAAGTGAAACAAACCAGATAGGTTGAGTTTTTTTTCGAAACGTGACTTGTCTATAAGATCATATCAGATTGGATTATATCATGCAGGAAAGAAGACTTACTTCGGCACTTCAAACATAATAATATTATAATTCATAATATGGGCCCAAAAATTTCCCACGGAGATATAACTGTGGTAATGGATTTATCTTGTTTTCATATATTATTATTATTATTATTATTATTTTTTTTTAAGAGTATCTATTCGATGAAAACCAGATTGGTATAACTACTGGAATAATATAGTATGACATTACGTAGGTATTTGAAATAATATATCTATTGGTTTTATTTCACTAATAGGCAACAATTTCATTTGTATCCGCGTAATATAATATTTTAAAATTATAAATAAATTACTAAAAGCTATAAAATACCAAAATATTTATAATTTAAAAATATTAAAAGTTTTATTTTTGTTCTGCAAAGATTTAAAAAGTGTATTAAATCGTAAAGTTATTGCACACACCCCTTCAATTACTAAAACGTACCTATAATAATTGATTTAGTAAAACGGTGAAATAAATAATATAACATTATAATATTTATAATTTTTATATAACGATAAATATTTTTTTTCGATAAATTACTTTTATTAAATCGAAATGTCAATGTAACAAAGTTAAAAAAAAAACCAGTGACATTAACGGAGTTGTTAAACTTATAAAATGTGTACCCTTATTGTTATTTACAGGCATATATAGGAAGGTAATTATTAACTTAGAAGGCGGTTATTAAGAAAACTAGCATTTTATTTATTTATAAAGGTCTTTTAAGTATGTTTCAAGTAAATTTATGGTTTAAATAGTTAGTTCGAAATAAAAATATTTGTTCATTAAGCTTATGTTTTTACATATTTTGATATAATACTTGACTCGTATCAATGACGTATTTTACGATTATAATCTAAAACATTTTAGGGGCTACTTCAGATTATTTGGATATAGTAACAAATAACTGGTACAAAAAATTACTTCTGTGGTTAAATGCAGCTTTATTTAGAAAGCAAACTTTAACTTTTTTCGAAAAGCAACTTTGTTTATTTATTTTAAAATGCAATTATACAACAATTATACTCACAATTACTATTCATGTGTGTCGTATAATGCGTTTCATAAACAATAATATTATCTTTTTCTTAATATTGTAATTTATACTCATTATAATAAATTATTAAAATTATACGTAAATACTACGCACCAACCTAATTAAACTATTTTTTTTTGTGTTAAGGTGCTGTTTATGAAACAAATAATTCGCAACATCAAAAGAAATAGAGTAAACAGTAATAAGCATTACACTACCGAAATACCAAAATAATAATACATAAATAACGATTTCACACAACTGCTGATATAAGGTTTTTCTCTATGAACATTGATACTCTTGAAAATTTGCTGTATTTCAGAATACTCAGCCAAAAAATGAGCCAAATCATGGAGATACATGATTTAACTGATAGTGACGATGGTAAACAGATTATAAGCCCACGGGACTTGCCCCCTTTGAACTACAAGCCGGGGGGAAGCAGTGGTAGTAGGAGCAGTGGAGGAACCGACAACAGGTTACGGATTCCCGCTTCCACAAGGAAGAGGCAAATCGGGTACGATGAATACCCAAACTTCGAGAGGCAGTATATACAAAACATCAATATCCCGACCACGGCCAAGACGGTGAGCGACAACGACACAGCATGCCAAAACCACGACGACAATTATTATTTTCTGATGAGCTTGTTGCCGTTCCTACGTGAAGTGCCTAAACACAGGAGAATGGCGGTCCGGCACAAGTTGCAGAAAGTGTTTGTCGAAGAACAGGATCGGAAGTATGTCGGTAAAAACATTAATTCGACCACCGAGAACATAAACAATTTTTCCACACCAGTCAGTAACATATTTATGACGGATCCCTTGAACCAACCGCGGCAGACTTCGACACTCCAGCCGCCACCGTATAACCTCGTTCCGTCAGCGGCGGGGTCGTCGGCATCTGCGTCGGTGTCCTTGCCTAACGCCAGCGCCTCGGCGTCTACGCTCCTTGGCAATCTTCTTACCCAGCAGCAGACGACTTTTCCGGTGTCAGTCGGTTTGTCGAGTGGACATCAGCAGTATTACAACGCCACGGCCAATAACAATGGCACCAAAAACAGCTCCTTGAGCTACAACTCCAACGCCATGGAGAAGAACAACACGCAGAAGAACAACAACAACAGCTCCTTTAGCTATAACGCCAACGCCATGGAGAAGAATAACACACAAAACAACAACAACAACAGCTCCTTTAGCTACAACGCCAACGCCACGGAGAAGAACAACACGCAAAACAACAACAACAACAGCTCCTTTAGCTACAACGCCAACGCCATGGAGAAGAATAACACGCAAAACAACAACAACAACAGCTCCTTTAGCTACAACGCCAACGCCACGGAGAAGAACAACACGCAAAAGAACAACAACAACAGCTCCTTTAGCTACAACGCCAACGTCGTGGACAAGAACAATGCCAACAACAAGAACAACAAGAGTTCTTTTGTCTACAACGCTAACAACGACAACGCTAACAACAACAACGCTAACAACAACAACGTCTCTTTCGGTAACAACTCCACTGCAGTGGACAACAACAACGCTAACAGCTATCTTGGCTACAACGCCACCGCCGTGGATAACAACAGCAGCTCTTTTAGCTACAACGCTACCGCCGTGGACAACGATAACACTTATCAGTTGGGGGTAACCGGAAAACCCCAAACATTTACGTACTTGCAATAAGTCTCGTAATGTAGGTATTGAGTACAGTGGAGCAACCGCGAGGGAGGAGCTGGACACCCCCCCCCCCCCTCTCAACCATATATTTATCCAATCTTTTTTTTAAATTCATGAATAAAAACTGTGTACCTATACGCCATTAAAGGACATACCCCTTTAAAAATACATCTGGTTGCTCCACTGATTCGATACCTTGCGCCTATATGGGTTAGTGAGTTTTGCTCTATTCGTGAGACATAACTCACTGTCCAAAAGCCTAGCAGGGGCCTTTTGCCATTTTATTTTTAATACATTTAAAGACAAATCTAATATAATATACTAATTAAAAATTATAATATGCAAACTCATACAAGTCCCAAGCCTCAGACTGTATGCATAATATAAGAAGACATATATTTTTTCCGTCGCTTTTTTTCTATTTTACATAATATACTTTTATACGGGCGGTGGTGTTTAAGGCGAGTGAAATTGTTTTACTTGCGAGAGAGGTATGATGGACTTTGATACGCATGTGATTTTATCATATTAATTTTTGACTGAATACATTACACTGTGTTATAATTATTTTTATCACTATAATAATTATACCAATATAATGTATCCGTTAATTTCAAATAGTAATTATTAAGTAAGTATGTGTATACATTTGTTTAAATTTTTTTCATATTACCTATGACATCGCTTTACACACGTTTAAATTTCTATACTGCAATAAGTACCTATATTTTACATAAATGTATTTATTTATAAATCTTTAGGTATTCATAATCATTTGCTCAAACATACTTTTTTTTGTTTTATTGTAAAATAAGCACTCGACCAAAAGGTCTACGCTCATTTTTTTGCACGCCCAACACTATTGTATTACACGATTATAATTAAATATATAAATGTAAAATTATTTTAAATTCCGCAATATTATAACATATATGAGTATATATTTTAAGCATATTATCAACCATTATATATTTTTATGATAATACTTTTGATTCCTATGGTGAATATAATTTCCTATAGTTATCACAAGTTCAAAACAAATGGTTTTTCACTGCGGTTCTGAATCTGTAGCTGTAGTGCAGTACTTATATAGGTACTTATAGTAATCAATTCCATTTGTTTTGTCGTATTATAGCTTGGATACGTCCTATACAAGTAAAAAATACGAAATCGTATTTTTTATTTTCATTTTATTATCACAATTATTATTATCACAGCTGTTATTATTGCTTTTTTTAAGTTTTTTCCATATTTTTAATATTACTTTTAAGCTTTGGGGTTTTTTTTTTATTTTAATAGCATTTTAATCAAACGTATAACCTATAATTTATGATTATGTAGTATTATTACACAAACAAACTTCTGTAGTTTCATAATTATTCGGGTTTTCTCCACTAATCAAAACATTAAAAATTTGCATGATACGTACAATATTGTCATTATAATAATTTATAATTTTTACTATTCAATTACTATTATTATTAAATAAATTGTAATAATTATTGTCATTTGTTTATCAATAAACAATACGAAATGTGTGCTAAATAAATGTTTAGTTAAAAATATATTGTAGTTTAATCCAACTTTCTTCCTACATTAGAGTATCATTTAATATATTAATCATAATATTATGGTAAAACCGGTTCAAAACAAATTTCAAATTTGTACACACCATAAACGTTCTAATAAAATGTCGGCGAAAACAAAAAAAAATATATCTATAATCTATAATAATATATTATATTGGTTATTGGTATAATTCAAATGTATATATTTTAGTATACATATTGGTCGAATGCTCAAAAGTAAATATTATAAATGTATGTACGTTAACTCTAAGAAATTGGAGATCTATAGCTGAACCTACGATTGGGATATTTTTAATTTCGACAAAAAGAGGACGCGTCGTGGTACAGCAGATTTTAACACAATATGATTCACCACGTATGTATAAAGGCACCTGCTTCATATTATGTGTAACTATTCGGCGGTCATCAAAACTGCACACTTCTAAAAAAAAAAAAAAAGGTCGCTGTTCTTACATTACTTCTAAACAGTTTTAGGTACGACAATTCCTTAAGGCTTTCGCATCTTAATCGTATCGTTCAATACCGTACGCCCTGATATTATGTATCAATAATACATCCATTAAAAATAATTTATAGTTAAATTCAATTTTCTTCTCCTAGAGTCTACTTTATTAATCATAATATTATAATAATGTTCGAAACGAATTTCAAGTTTGTAAGTTGTATGATTGTAATATATATTATGGCAGTTAAAAAAAATTAAACAGTATTATATTGATTATTGGTATAATTCAAATTTACATTTGGTATATATTGGTCGAATGTACTAAGCTACAAAAATATAAATTAGTAATTACATTAAACCCAAAGAAATTAGAAAACCAAATGTTTACACAAGAATCAGTACCTACGTATAATCTACGTCCAATGTAGCATTTTCAAATTTTTTGTGGGTCTAAAATATAAGTAAGTTTATAATACTATAAAAAATATATTTTATTATAATATTATATTATTTATATTACATTATTGCACTGTTATTATAAACACAAATTAAGATTTTTTATAATTTAAAAGGTAAACGTCTTTTTTTCCAGTTCATCAATAACTTCTTCAGGTGTCATTAAGTTTATTGATAACATCGCTAAACCGTTCAATCATCCCTATAAAGAATAAATAAACAAAACATTTAAGTTATTGAAAATACAAAGAATATTTTTTTAACTTTATAATAATTTACCTCTAGCTGATATGGATTCCTTCAATATGTTTTAGGCTACATCATAATATTATGTGTAGCTATTCGGCGGTCATCATATCCACATACACTAAAAAAAAAGAAGTCGCTGTTCAAAATCACGCCGTTCAATACTGCATATTATACTGATATTATATTATGTACCTATCAATAACGCAGACATTGGCCTAAAATACGACGAGAGGCACCGTAGAGTAAGGACACCGTATGGTATAGGTAGGTACACGTAAAGTATAGGTATTAGAATAAAAAAATATCCATTTCAAATGTGTAATCGACTTAATCAATATTTGATTAGGTACCTATTTTGAAAATTAAAATTCTTGGATGTAAATGCGTATCCCAATACCTATAAATATTATACCATTATACCGATTCAATTTTATCTTATACCTGTCCATATTATTTTTTTATTTTTATCAAATTATGTTAATACCATATTTGTATTAATTACGACGATTTATTTAAACTAATATTTCATTTTTACTGTGAATCAGGTGAGTGTGGCTTTGAACGTTGCCGGCCCTCCAAATTTCCATTTTTAACGTTTATAGACGAAATGTGTGGTTACAACCTGGGAAGTGCTTGGGGTTTTGAACACCATAGCAATGCATAGTAATAAATGGATTGAATGCGTCGGTCGATAACATTAATATCATACCCATAATAGTTTATATTATATCTATTTTACCATTACTTTTTTGCTATTATTAAACTATTTATAAGTAACGAACGCGTCTGCGAGACAAATAAATATAAAAACGGAACGCGTTATTCGTTAAATACACGCACTATTCCTTTCAACAATTAGGTAATAGGTAAGTACTACCCTCTTCACAACTCACTACTTTTATGGATAATATTAGCACCAGCGTATAATATAATGTTATTATGTGCCTGCATTTGCCGAGTACCATCGGAGTAACCAATTATTAATATTTATTGTGTCAATCACACTACAGAAATATATTGTATTATATTATTGTCTCGACGTCGTCGATTTTTGGTTTTCGCATTGCACTTTTACACGCACCATCCATTTCGATAATTAATAGGTAGGTACTACCCTAGCTACGCCATACTACTTTTATATAATATGATAGGTACCTACTCCGTCGACTATATAAAAATATTATTTATTTTGATGTTATTCGTATTTATTTGCTGATAAATGAGCTAATTAATAATGTTATAATTTCTAAACAAAAAAAACTGCGGAAGTCACTCTGCTGTACAGTAGGTGTTTAGACTGGACGCTGTGATGGATGGGTTACATTCATTTAAAATCATTGAATACCAAAAATGGTTCTAATCGAACACGGTCTGTCAGCTACGAGTATAATATTGCTAAGTATATTTTATGATATTATAATAATTAAACTTTTAAAGTAATTTATTTTACTATTAGACATTAGTAATACAGTAGGTTGTAAGTTAAATTCATTTTTGTAGAAAAAACCGTCAACAAAATGTAATATTATATAATAATATAATTGTTTGCATAATATTACAATAGGGCCAATAGAAAATCATATACAATTCAAAATACTGCAGTGTTGTATATGAGTAATGAGTATAAGTATATACTATAATATTGATATATTATTGGCTATTGCACCAGCACCTACGTTTGTCACCGAACATTGAACAATATATTATTATTTATTGTAACTACCTACTATGAAAATAATAATAAATGCATTTATTATAAGAAGATTTAGGTAATATTATAATATGTAGATATAGGTTTAGTTTTGGTTCACTGCGATATAATATTACTATATCTATATGTTAGTAAACTTGAAAATAAACTTTATATTTATATTTTTTGGCCAAATCGTTTGTAGTTATAAGATTTCTCCAAACAGAAAATCTAATAATACTTCGTCACAATATCACTGCAGTTATAATACACGTGCGACATGGATAAAGCGTGCGTACTTATTATAATGCGATGCTCGATCTTTGTGCATATTTTTGATTTTTTATAGTTTTTGTATACCCACATGCCTATCAGAAATAAAATCAGACAAAATTAAAAACTAACCATTAAATAATTTCAAGTGGACACATAAACGTTATAGATAGTTTATTATATTTCGTATGGAACGTCGTTGTTGTTTTTTTTATCCGGTATTTTTATTATTATTCGTTTAAATGCACCACACGCGATTGGGAGAATTTAATGCGTAGGCCGGGCAAAGCGACTGGAAATATTTTTTTCCAAGTAGAAAGCGTCCGTGTTTTCGTATACCTATTTATAAGCCACCGCCATCGAAATTTGGTGGTTATCTCTCGTGCCTATATACATAATATTATAATATTATAATCATATAATATATTATAATGACGTTTACAACGCGGGATCATGATGGTAATAATAATACGATTCCCTAATATTTTATATTATAATATTATCTCCAAGCGTATAATTTAAAGATTTAAAATAGTGACATGGTATCTTCGTGTAGTTTAGACGCACGATAAAAATAATAATAATAATAATAATAACTCAACATGATGGTGTGGCGGTCGTCCCGAGAGTTTGAAAACAGACAAGCCATGTATGAGAAGGGGTGGGGCCAAAAAACGAGACTACAATATAAGAACTACATTGTATATCATTATATATTATTATTAAGACCCGGATTTATATGTAAATCCACATTCTTCTATGATATTATCTTAGAATAATTTTGATAAAAAACGTCGTCGTTACGTAATGTTTTGTAGAGTCTACGGGAAAATGTATTTTTTCGTATTTAAGTAAAAATGACTATAAACTTCAGCATATGTCTATATTATAATTGCATAAAATAAACATTTGTTGTAAACAGTAAATTACATTTTTTTTAAATTTAAAATTTGTTTTTGAAAACCCATGTAATTCTTAAGTTTGAAAAAAAAATTAGAACATTTTTGTGTGCATAAATATGTGCATCATATTCAACAAAATTGTTTGCATAAGAATATCCGGGCCTTATTTATTAGTAACTGGTCATTACCAAATTACAATAAAGACTAAAGAGTACATACCTATACGTATATAGTTTATAGTATATACCCTACCAAATAAATAGTAAATTAGGTAGTGTCGTGTTATTGTTATAATTTTTATGTAAGTTATGGCGAGCATTCTTAATTTACGCTATAGGTACTATATATACGCATAACTTGTTAAAAAATTGAACTATCGTATAAACCCACATACTAACATAGATGTGTTCTTCAGAATGTTCTTACCATCTGTAAGTTTCGTTATAGGTCGACTCACTCTAATTTTTAAGGTAACGGAGCTAAACATCTGACAACTTCTGAGCGAAAATTTTGCTAAGTGACGCACTCGTAAGACGGAAAAACCAAATGGCTAGGAATAGCGTCCTCTTAATTTTATCATTATATAACGCAGAGTTAAGCCACCATTGGAACTCAGGCACTCGGTTTTCGTGGAATAAGCTAGACGAATTAAAAATATTATTTATATAATATTATATATCATCATTATGAGTACAGCACCGATCACGTGCTTGCAACAAACGTTTGAAAAAGAAGAACGGCAACAACATGAAAAATGAAATGGACAATATTAATAGTGATATCTATTATATATTAACATATTACAACGATAATAAGATTGTAAATAATTTATATAAAATATATAATATTATTACAATGCTTCTGTGCCATATAAAATATAAAAATAATATGATAAATAACCCCGAGATGACCCGATAGTTCAACAAGCTATCACGGTTGATAATTATTTCAACTCATCGAACGACGAAGATGATATCGACGAAACCGTTTGTGCAAAACGAACAGCTATAAATACAATATCATTATTATATATAAAAATTATAATACAGTAGACAATGTATATAATAATAATAACGGTATAATAATGATGGTATGGCGTAACGACGAAAGAAAAATGTCCATGAAATCTATGCACAGTGACCGCGAAGCGAGTAATAAATAAAAAAATATCTGACTAGTCCGTCATCGTCGATTTTTTACACGATCATGTTCGGAAGGAGTGAAAGAATAAAAACATTCGAAAAATTGGTCTTGACAATAATAATATTATAATAATGATAATATAATTAAGTGTTGTGTATCACGTGTACGCTGTAATGTAATAATATCCAAGTTTGTACGACTGACGACTTAGGTACTACTCAATTTCAACGGTTGTGACTAGGTGAAACAATAAGAAATAAATTGATAGGAAATGGTTGTTTTAGACATAAAGTATGAAGGTACCTAATACTTATCAATAATTTGAAAAAAAACACTACACACTATTTTTATTCATTAGATAAAATAAATTCTTATAATCAATACTATGCGTATGTGTATAGTTGTAAACACCATTTTTAGTAAGAGTCTGGAGGACTTTTTATAACGAAAAAAAAATGCTTTAAGAGAACGCCACAAGGCATTTGTTGTCTCTGTCTTAAAAACACACATATGGCATACTGTATGTTCACAATAATACATTTTACATTTTTTACAATGTAGTTTCTAAAATTAAATTAAATTTATCTCTTATAAAATGTAAAGGTAAGAATATTATCCAGGGCATCTTAGAGGATTGTATTGTTATTAATATTTTTGATTAAGTTATTATAATTTTAAAATGAACAAAAAATGTACAGTTTAAAAATGGTCATAACTTGCTTCTCGATAGAAATATCAATAAAAACCCCGAGATGCCCTAGACAATTATCTTACCTTTAAATTTTATAAGTAGTAAATTCACTCTAGTTTTAGATATTACAGAGTAAAATGTATTATTGTGAATGTACAATTTGTCATGTTGTACCCACGTTTGTGGACCAAAAATGACCGTGTGGCGTCCTCGTAATCTTCAACAGGTAAAATGTAATAAAGTATTGTACAAGTATAAATATAAGTGAGATCTACGACATAAAACTTGTCATTCGACTGTAACGGTCGCGACTACGTGATACAATTAGAAATATAGCGTACAGAACTGTTGTATGTAGGTATGGACGTGACTACCACTAATTTGAAAAAAAATATGATTGCACACATTTTATATATACAACCTTTTTTTTTAGAATAAAATAAATAACAACGATCATTGAACACTATCGTACCCACAAGTATATTCTTTATACATACGTGTCATAATATAATGTATAGTCAATCTCAAAACATAAATTGTATATTTGGTCGTGAAAAAAAAAGTCTTTCCGTTCTGTGTTAAGATAACTTGAATTATTGTACACAGCTGAGCCTATTAATCGTATTATTTATATCATACTATTTCAAATGTAATATTATAATTTTACAGGTATCATATATTCAGGTAATAAAAAAAAAACTAGCAAAGTGAATGGGTTGTAAGTAAAAACGATATGCCTAATAGGCCTATATGCCGTTGAACAGTGATCGATGCAATTTCAAGTATCATAAATTACAAACAGTGGCACAGATATATAGTATATAGTATATACGTCATATTATTTTATAGTAATAAGTAATGACCATGGAAAATAGTATTAGATTATATAGTTATTAACAAAACGATAATAATAATAATATGGTACCTATATATAATGCATTATCATGGACAATTATTAATTATGGCAAATTGCTAATTATAATAAGTATTTGATCATCATAACACCTATATAGGTAACGCATTACTCGATAACAGGTTATTCGCACGTGCTAATATTGTAAACCGCTATACATATTAGTATATTATACCTATACATGAAGATACCCACTTCAAATATAAATATTTTAAATTTAACTCGTTTATCGTGTGTAAATAGCTTGGAAAAAATTCGGTAAAACTACATGACCGTTCTACATCCATTGTAAACAATGACAAGTTTAAAAACAAAAAATGAAAAAGTAAATTTTTACTTCGTAATATAGGTATGTATATACTACACATAATATTTTTAAAAATAGGTACATAATTATATAATTATTGTACCTAATTGTTTATCGGCTGTTCCTACATAGTTTAGAAAAAATAGCGTTGAACACGACTTTGGGTACGGCCTTATTGATGAAGTTGCGTATTATTCAATATCCATTCGCAAGACAACGAAGAGTTTAAAAATGAAAATGTAAAATGAAAATGTAAAATGCATAACAGAACAACGCAATTTTTAAAAAGTTCAAATTTCTTAATTTGCATTAATTTTTCTGCAGAGGCATTAGGTATTTAATATTTTCTTAAAAAAATCGTTTTATTATAAACGTGTTATTTTATTTTCCTAAAGATTTATATAAACAACAGAGCACCAAAAGTACGATTATTTTTCCATAAAACCAAAACTTTTTGAAATTATTGATATTTATCGATATTATTTTTTTCTAATAAATTGTATAACTTCATAACAATTATCATCATTATAAGCCAAAAAGATGAACAGTTATATCAATATTACTTATAAACAGTTTTTATACAAGTACCTACCTATAATTATTATGAATTTCAAATTAATGAAATAATGCCACTATTTTTTAAAAACAATTCGTAGCGAAGCACGTTTTACTTCAGCTACAAGCTGAGCAAGCAGTCAACAATATTAAAAAAAAATACTTTATATATAAGGTTGTACCTATACGTATATATTAAATAGTTTGAAGGTACGCTTTATAAACAATACATTTTTAAATACCTATAAATACTAAATACTAAATACTGCCTATCGAGTACTAATCAATATTTTACTAAATAGTACCTACTTAAATACTTACAAAAATTCAGAAATACTTAAATTTAATAGGTACTTAAGAACCGATACTTAAGTTAAAATGTTCATTACAAAATATTTATAACTACTGTATTCAATTATTCAACACATAAATGTTTTTTCAAATAAAAAAAAACTAAATTTGTTTATATTGTATGCTCTTTATACATAAGTATTGTTTTATCTTATATTATAATAATTTTTTACATTAATCAACATAGTATAATGTAATATACCTACATATAATATTAAATATTGTGCTATTAAGATATTTACCCAACAATACTTCAAAACGTTTCATAATTCATAATATAATGTATTTGTCAATATAATATCATCAGATATTCTACAAAAATACAGTAAACAATCATTAGTTTTTATACGGTCGATTACTTAATATTATGTTCACGTGAACATTATGATACAGTTAGTATAGGTGTGTGTCACAATGGCAGACTTAACATAAATTATTAAATTATTTAACGGCTATTTGGTTATTCAAATAGAAAAACTCTATATATTATCCAAATAATTGTATTATTTCTATATTATGTACAAATAAAAATATTTGGTGAGTTGACAATAATATATCGTCGACTTAGAGCACTGGTTCTCAAACGGTGTATCGCGACACACTATAGTGTATCGCGTATTACCGTAATGTGTGTTGCTAAAAAATTATGTTTATTTTTATTATACGTATTAAAATTACAAATCAGGAACTGAAATCGAACCTAAAAAAAACTAACCTGGAAGCAGAACCTTTAAAATATTAAGAACCGGAACCGGAGGTTAGCCTAACCTAACCGAACAGGAATTCTTAATTAAATAGATTCTTTTAGGTTCACAAATAAAATAATTGTATTTATCATAATTTAATGGTATTGCTATATAGTATATAAACTATGTATGATCATATGAGTTTTCTACAATATTTGTCATACTATTAATTATAGTTCTATACAAAACCCGCATTCAGGAGAGCATTTCCGATACCTTTATTTTTTTTTATCAAAAAACCTGAACTGAACCGGAACAGTTATTTTATTTTTAGAGGACCAGTACCGGAACCGATACCGCAAATTCAAAAGGTTCCAGTCCCTGTTACAAATATATGAAATTATTATGGCTTAATGTTAATAATTACAGAAAACATAAAAACTTGCAGTGAAGTCTAATTTTCAATTTATATATTATAGTTTTACAATGGTTACTTTTTCAAAATACATTTATTGTTATAAGTGTGTCATCTTTTTTATAGATCTAAATTATGGCGTCGTCGTAAAAAAAAATTCGATTAGCACTAAAACAGAGTTTGATATTATACTCAATGCCATTTAATATGAAAAAATAAATACATTGTTTTAAGACTATATTATTTCATATCATAAATTGTGGAATTGCTCGATACATTATTTAAATGCACAAATAAATTAACTTAGATTACATAGTCTATTTTATAAATACTTCTTTCAAATTATGTTCAGATTTTCTATAATCATAAAGCTGCATTGTAATATAATTCTAAGCATTCAAATATCAGATTTAAATAGACACGTGGACTCTCTGGTCTTATTAAGTAGGTATATTATTAAGTCGGTCTAAAATATCTCAGTTAGCCATCCTAAAAATATCTAATTTCTAAACACGTGCAGAAGGTTATTAAACGCAGCGAGAAAAACAGCGTGTACAGTTTATTATATTATTATATTCTATGATAGGCAATAAGTCAATATTTTTAAACATACACTTTTAACAGTTAGTGTGGAGAATTTTTTTTTTGGTACTTTTAGTACTTATTGTGATATTATAGTTATTTATTTAATTGTTATTTCTTTTTTAGTTACATATCTAAATTATATATTATTTAAATACATACACTAGACTTCAGGCCGTTTATTCTTCAAATAAAATCAAAAATGCATTGATAAATAAACGTAAATTATAAAAAAAGCAGAGAGAAAAACAACGATGTTATTTATTATTATTAATATATTCTAAGGTAGGCATCAAGCCAGTGTTGTAAACATATAATTAATTCCGAGAATTCTTTTGGTACCTTTCATATTGATTAAAATAATATATTATATGCATTAGATTAGAGTTATTGATTTTATTGGATTATTTTTTAATAAACCACTTAATTATAATATACTGCAGGCCGCTTGTATCATCGATCTATACGTGTAGGTATACGTTAAGTTGATTATTTTGACCAATTCTATAATAACAGTAATAATAATAATAATAGTATATGCTCCTCGAATACATATGGCCCCTGCACGTCGTATCTGTTGATAAAAAAAAAAATACATTAATAACGGCTTTTGGTTTTTAATTTTTTTTAATTGGATTTTTCTACACAACAACACGCCTATTATTATTACTGTAACATATTAACCTCAAGTCACTTTACATATTATACATGTATAGATGCGTGTATGGAAATATTAATGATGTGCCTCGTTCGACGAAAAAAAAAATTAATTTAAATATTTTAGGCCTTCTTTAAAGTCATTATCAACGTTGTGCATCCGGTAATAACAACATGCCCGAACTATATAATATAAAATATGGCATAGGTATATGTATGCCGAGTGGGCAGGGCAGGGGGGCCATACAAGCCGTCCATTACTGCTTCAGCGGCGGCGTACGTATGGAATATTCTAGAGGTTAATATTATTCTTCTTTTTTACGTATACATAATAATATGTATGTACATATTATAATATCGAATTCTTTTCGGTTTTAATTATCTGATTAACATTAATTTGTTTTTTTCGTTTTCACTACGATATCGCCCTCGTGTATAATAATATACTTATTCAAAACTCTTACGAAATTATTGTATTTGATACAACTTCCACGGTTCCATGTAAATCGATTTAAATGAATTTTTAAAGTTGTAACTGGAAAATAAAATAAAATAATTTTTGTAAATTTCACTGTAAATTTTTCACTAATTGTAATATTACGTTATACCACTGACTACTGACTACTATATTAATAAATGATTATACCTTTTAGATTTAAAAGAATACTTGCTTGACCGAATCTGATTGTGCGGAAACCATACTACAGGATTAAAATATATGAATAAACAGCTACAGTCTAAATAAGAAAATTAAATTCTAATACTTTGGTAGGTGTATGGTGTATACCTATGCTCCAAGTACAAATATTACATAAATCACATTACCTACAGTCAGTTACTTATTCACTAAAATAGGTATTCCTACTAAAGCTTAACTAGGATTTCTCATAATAGTTTGGTTCAATGACAATGCCGTGGATCTATAAAATATTAGTTGATTTTTAATTTTGCCGAAATATCAGAAAGTGGTTTCACCAGGCTGCACCAGTATATAGGTAATATCTTATAACCAATACAATTTTACAATAATAACATGCTGACAATCATTATACGACATTATGAACAAAGTTAACTTTTTGTCGAAGCCATGTACAAAATAACATACTTGTATACTACTGGGCAGTTTTTCCAATAAATATTTCGGAAAACAAGTTCCCGTTTTGAATACATGAAATAAACTATATTTAATTTGATTAGATTGCGCATTGTAATTTTCTAAGGACTACCTAGCTACTTATATATTATTATTTGTTTCGACTTTTGCCCAATCAAACCTATAGCAGTTGTGATCTGAGACCCGCATCATTAAATTGGGCAAAACCGTACAATGACTATACAATCGAATGTTTTTTAGTATTATGTAAAACTAACGATAAAAGAAAGTTTAAAACAAGTTGTATTATACTAAATTGTCATGATAATAATACAATGTTATTTTAAAAATTAAAAATCATAGAGAAATTAACAACAAATCAATAAATATTTTTCGAATACCTACATTATAACTGTATAGGTACGTATACAGTCGAGCGCTGAAGGGAGACAAAGGAAATCTTTCGAGATATGTATTAGTCGAGATACCTATATAATATTATAATGTGACCTAACCTCAAAGGGAATAAAAAAAAATAGAATTTTCGAATTTTTTGAGTTTGTTGAGATTCGAGTTATCACGACTAAGCTTAAATACTAAATAGTAAATAAAATCATACCAATTTAACAAATAATATATTTTTGATTAATTTATATTGTATTATACACATAGGTGTTTTATTTATATAAAAATAATTTTGTTTATTTGTATATTATTATTTATATACCATAATTGTATTAGTGTATATTATTATTCACGGCATTTTCAACTACAAAAAATATTTTAACGAATTTCTCAATGGTATTTCGTTATATTAGACACAATATTATGCCTTTGCTAGGTACTATTAATATATTATTATTTATTATTGTTCCTTGCACTCCTCAAATATCTGGCCATCAATTATCATCATTGTATGTTTCAAGACTTGTTGCACTACAAATTAACGAAATAGCCAATAGGTATACAGTTGAAATTGTAAAAATACACAGCTAATTTTTATGTTATTTTTGAAAAACGCATAGAACATACTATTCAAATTTTAGATATAAAAACCTCAAAAGTAAGTAGGTAGGTACATATACACATAATACAAATAATTTATTCACGGGTTTCTGATTCGAATATAATATATTGATTAATAAGGATACTCTATATTACATGTTTTGGGTATTTTTAAACTATCGTAAAATAAAACATCTTAATTTAAAAAAAAAAAACAAGCACATTATAATATGCAATGTGTTAAGAAATAATGAATAACGTGATACATACAAACTATACGTATATCAATTGATTTTCATTAGAATCTAGAATCTATAGACGTCATTAAGTTTTACCATAGTATAGTACGATTGTCGATATTGTTGATAACAATAGGTTGATCATTAATCGACAAAGAGATTCATAAAATCTTACATAAATTTCATTTAACACCATTCCAAAAATAATTTATTTTAAGAAAGATTTTTGTGTATTATCAAGTATGATTGTTTCCAAGAATTAAAAAAAAAATTGTGAAATATGAAAAATCAAACTTTGTATTTAATTTCGCCATTTCACAATACAGGCATACTTATATTATAGCATACCTAGAATAATTTACGACCACTACAAAAAAACATGCAAATGCCAGAAGTCCCGAACCCTAATCATTAATAATCATAATAAAATTCTACTATTATCATTATTGTACCTCGCAAAGCTTTGCTCCAAAATATGTTGGTCACCTAGCATAACTATGTTTGTCCGTGAAAAATCCAAAATATGACCTAAAAAAATAACACAAATACAAGTCACATGCCATAGATCTTTATTGAGGTTTGCCCGATTTCGACTTTTGTCCGTAACCCATATATTCTGCAACTATAGATAATTTATTTTCTAAAAAAAAATCTGGTATGTTTTTAATTACTGCCTATACATACAACTTTGGAAATAAAATTATAATAATAAAATATATTCACAGTGTTCGCATATACATATTATTATACCGAGTACATTTTTTACTCATACCCGTGTAATTGAACATTAATTTTGTATGAGATATTTAAAAAATAATGGTTTATTAAATTATGCAAAACAGTAATATTTAATATATCATCCATTTGTGACGTATATTTTTTTATATTAGTTCACTAAAAAACACGAGCATACACATATAATATATCGATCATAGTATATAGTTGAGCACAGCTAACTCATTGTTGGTGAAATATCAAGAGTTGTTGTTCAAATTTACATAATATATACGTTTTAGGCAGTTATGATATATATGTATAGATATGCATACTTCTTATTTAATGTTTGGTTATTTTTCATTGGTAGGTACCTTTAATTATTCAACCACAACAGTCATGTTGACACAATGACAATGATAAAAAAATAAACTCAGAAACCCGAATGTTATGTTTTTAGTTATATCTTTCACTAGGTATTATACGCTTTATCAAGAGAAAATATACATTCAACAATTAAAATATATTTGAATAGTATTATGTATATATTATAATACGGTATAGGTACTATGCTTAAAAAATTGTTTTGTGAAACGGAATAAAATTAAATAGGTAGTTACACGGTTTGACTTTGTTTGACCTCCTAGCTAAACCCAAAGCCTTACAAAATAGGCATAAATATTCATTAAATTTCAGCAGTATTAATAATTATTGATAGGTACCTATCAAAGAGAATAATATTTTCGTATAGGTATTCACATGGGTTCACATAATTTCCTCCGTTTTTTCCCTTTATTATTTTAACAGTATACTTTGTACTATAAAGTTTATAGCATTGGGTTACAAAACTTTTTTTATTTTACTTCGTTATAACTTATAACGAATACCAAAATATAGGTATTTAAAATAATTAAACAAAACCAATAGTCGAAAAATAACAAAGACTCGATACAAATATAATACTTGTGCTTCTATTTTTACGCTTTATTCCTACCTACACCAGTGACATTTATCATCATTCCAATAAAAATTTTAATTTTATTTATTAATTAAACCTTTCAAGTTACAGTTATGAATAATTCAAAGTTGGCTAACTTTTTTTAACAATAGTTATTATTTTTCAAATTATTTTATTGATATTATTGTATACAAAATATATTCAATTTAACCATTTATTTTTTATTTCAGTAATTCAACTAATCTAGTTAATTTATATTCAATTCCATCAGTGTTTACAATTTTTTTTACGTTAAACTCAAAAATCTAAGATATAAAAAGCTAAGCGGAAAAATCAAGTGAAGTTTAATAGTTACCCAACAATTTAAAAACGATGTATTATATTTTAGTTCAATTTAAGTCCTGTTTTAGAGTATTTTAATGTAGATGAAATTAAGAATTGTAATAAATCCGTACCTATGCATATTTTTAACATTGTTATTGAATTTCGCGAATCTAATTATACATGGAATGGACCTGGCAATTGAAATATATTTAGTGCTAATTAATAATTTTAATTTTTTTATAGCTACTGATATATTGTAATAGTAGTTGAAAAATATTAAAAATACAAAGTCACAATTTTTTTTTATAAGCATTTAAAGTTCAATTCTTGACCACATATATCAAATATATATAGCTAAGGATTGAAAATGTAAAACAAGGTTTCACGTAAGAAGTTGGTTACCAAAAAATCTCAAAAATATAAACACACAGTTCTTTTTATAGTTATTTGATGATCAAATTTGGACGGAATTGCTTAACCTAGAATAATGATTTAAGTTAATTTGTTGTAATTTTATATTATTAATTGAACTTACCGGCTGCCCTATTGGTAATAAGAAACAACATTATAATTAGTATAATATTATATATCTATATATAATTATATATTTATCTCCACTGACAAACCGTCTCAGCTCAAAATCTTTTTTCGTATACTATTATATGAAATTTAATACCATACAGTAAGCTGTGACCCACTTGTAACCTACTGTACAGTAGAGTGACATCGTCTTACCCACCTTTTTTAGTACTGAAAATACAAAATTTTAATTAAACTAAATTGTTTTTGGAAGAATTCAAAATAGTCAATTTGTAAATCTAATTTTTAGGAAAATGTTGATGGTAAAAACGTTTATGTAAGTCGAGTTGTTTATTTTCTAAAATTTTTAAATATCAATATTTTTCTGAAGTACCAAAATTAATATAATTCAAAACGTCGTAATATCTTTTGCAAAATATTCTTTTTGAGAATTTTTAGAAAATACAAGCACTTTTTTATCATATTTATTTTGATTTGTACAATCTGTACCTATTAAATATTTTTAAAATCAGCACAATAGATAGAGGGATACATAAGAGGACTTGGTTGGCTAGATTGAAGAAACCGTTCAATAAAAGTACTTTTAGTAGTGCATAATTACTTGACTAGTTGACTAATAAGTCACGGCACCAGCTACTCTTTTACTGTCGGCCAGGATCACCTTGGATTGTTCGGGAAGAGAGGTTTTGGATAAGGGCCGAGGGGGTTTGAAAAATAGGGAGATTGTAAATGCCACCCGAAATGAACAGGTAAAAACAAGGTCTATGGTAAATTCCGCTCGGAAAAATATCCAAATAAAAAAGGTACATGTAAATTCCACCCGAAAAAATATACAGGTACAAAAATGGATTTGTAAATTCTTCCCGGAAAATATATAATATATAATATAATTAGAAAATATAAAAATAACGAAATATCCATAGATGATTATGTAGAAAACATGGCTCATTATTTTGGGGATTTTGACAAAAAAAAAAAATAATAATAATATGGAAGTGATATTATGACTCTATTTATTATTATAATTATTACTATTTTACGATTTTTTAATAATTTTATATGATATACATGACTTATATATATATATATATTGTGCTAATTATTGATTATGAATATTATATTTACTTTTATAGTTATTACTATTCTTACGATTATACATGATTTATGTTGTAATTATTGACTTAATATGTGAAATATATATTTATTTAAGTACCTACTTATAAATTATAATGATTAATCTATACTAATAAGACACATTCAGAAATTTGTTTATTAACAGTAAGTAATAAATGTATTCTTTATATACCTATTATACCTATACGGTTTTGATTGAAAAATACAAAAAAAGTAACTTTCAACTTTTAAACTTCACTTAGTAATAAGAACTTCTTACTTATACATTTTTTCGGGCGGAATTTACATGTATGTTTCTTTACCTGAATTTTTTTCGGGCATAATTTACATGTACCTTATTTTACCTGTAGTTTATTTTGGGCGGAATTTACCATTTACGGGCGGAATTTACATGCGCCCGAAAAATAAGCACTTAAACCTCAAATTATTAATTATTACCCTTATAATTTTAATAAGTTGTTTAATAAAGTTACAAGTTTTTAATTTATCAGGTGGTCCTGCTACATCCTGTATACATAGTGTTGTGTGTAGCCTTTATTAAAATATCCTGTTTGTCTAGTTTTTAATCATTATTTAGTATTATTGGTAATATTATATAGGTACGGCACGGCACGTGTATTCAGATAATAATATTATACTTTTTAAATTAGATTTAAATATTATTATGAAATAGTAGTTGGTAATTTATTTCATTATCATATAACCTAACCGGGCATTGGCCATAATTACCCTTCCCTCTCACTCGTCGGACCGTTGTTTGTTTTTTTGTTCACCTGTATTAATTATAACTTATAAGCGCTTCATTACTCTCAACTTATAGTTAAAATTATAATATATATAGGCTTACGTTATTTTTTTGACCTCTAACACCGTTTCCGACGTTTGATGATGGTGTAATTATTTTACGAAACGTTTTTTAACGTTAGCTGATAGTTTTGAACAAATAGCTAATAAGGTACCAGTTTTACAGTATGATAATTATACCTAGGTACACGCGTTATATTTTTACGCGATTATTTCTCAGTTTTTGTTTTAATATTTGGGCTGCGAACCAACGAAAAAAAGTTCCATTTACAACTAGCATTTCTAAACCAGAAATTTAACTACAATAACGTAATTGGAAAAGAAAATTTTTTAAATCTTTTAGAATATAGTTTCATGTAGAAAATCAAAAATGTATGTCAAAATTAAATACGTTTTTAAACCTATAATAATACTGTAGATATGTTTATCATAAAAATCTTGTCTATTTTGGGGCAGATATTAAAAGATAACTATATAATACAAAGCAGCACTGAATCTAAAAACCGCAAACTTGAGATTAAATATAGGACAAAACCACACACTTTCAATTAGTTAAGACCGTATACATTTGGTAACTTAAGACCACAAACTTGTTTAAGGTTGTTATATTGAAAAAAACACCGTGATTTAAAACTACTTAATAACATATAGGTAGGTAATATATTTTTAAACGTAAAATATGATATTTATTACTTTTACATTTATATTTTATTTTAATAAAAAATGTAAAATAATAGCACCATCAGCCACAGCGAAAATCCATTATAATTTCACGTGGGGGGGGGGGCTATCGTTATTAATATAAATATGAGTAAAGAGGCTTCGATCCCACACAACTAAAAAAGGAGGGGATTGACAGAATTTTGGGAAGGCTGAGACCTCTCAAGCACCCTCCCCCGATTTCCGCCAATGCCGTCATCTATAGTTAGCAATAGTTACAATGAGTTCAATAGTTTTTTTTACATGTTAAATATTCAATAATAATTTTATATTCTTTGTATAAACGGAAGTCATTATTTCACTTTGGGTGATGATAGAATATCACAATTTAAAAATCAATTCTACCGAAAGTGCTGTTACCAATCTTACTAGGAAACTTGGTATAAAAATGTTGACGTTCATCCAGTCGCTGTAAATTAAAAATACTAAATAATATGTGGTATTATACATATTATTATTATTATTGTACTTAACGAAGAATTGACAAAATGTGCGGTTTTTGTCTATCGGCAATTTTGGAGTTGAAATTAAAATGCAGACCACTGCATTGACTTTATTGTTATATTTAGTTTTCGTAAAAACTGTCCCCCCCCCCACGACTTACAACTATTATTTTAATGACCTTTATATTACATTAAGGACTTACTAATATACACCGTGAAAGTCAGTGAAAATAAAAACTTTACAATATTATTATGGTCAATGTAATAACGGTATAGTGACAACTAACAATGGTGGAGACGACATTTTAATTTTCACCAGAAACCAGTCATAGTGATGTAATAGTTGTAGTAGTAATATTAATATAGTATAATAATATATTATTATTATATTATATATCGTATTTATATAGATATAAAAAAGCAATGATACAAAAATTAATGAATAACAACCTCGTCCGTACGACTCGTGTTACATAATATTTAATTAAAAAGTAGACGTGTAATATAATATTATTTGGTTTTTTAATAATATTCTTGCTGCAGTGTTATGGATTGAAACACAAAAAAACACGTTCGCTTCGCTGCGCATCTCTATTCAGTTATATTTATTTTTTTACTGCTGTCAATGATTTTCTGATAAAATTTTTTATTATTTTAATGATTACCGCTTTTACCTAACTAATTTAACCTAGCTATATAGGTATTATTTTTCGATTAAAATTATTTTGGAAAATTATTACTGAGATAGTATTATGGAGAGATAACGACGAAGAAGATCGAATGTGAAAAATAAAATCCCCCATTATTTTAATGCGTAGGAATGAAGAAAGAAATGTCAAGTTTTCTTTTGTTGAGTCCGTTTTCACCTTTGTTTGCATTTTACAACATAAATATTCGAGTTATAGTCACCGTAGGTACTTTACTGTCGATAAATTCGGTATTACAAGATATCCGAATAAATCGGCTTTACCGAAACCAACATTGGAAATAAATAGCCTCGATCATAATGTAATATTATTATAATAGTACGTCCAAAAACGTTTACTCAACGTATACAATATCTGATGCACACTTCTATTATAATATGGTAGGTATAACATCAAAATATAATAGGTACATTGTAATGCCCTTTAAACAACATTCGTGTAGGTCAATGATGTCTTCGAGTCTGATAAAAACTTTCAACGAGTTGTATTATTTTAATGATTACGTTTCCCAAATCAAAACACTGCCTGTAGGTATTATTTTTTGAATAAAATTATTTTGAAAAATATTACCAAGTATTATTACGAAGGAAAGTGAATCATTTAATCTCCCGTTATTATCTTAATATAGTTGCGCTGTTGCGGCAAAGGAAATGTGACATTATCGTTTGTTTGTTATTTTCTTTTGTTGAGTCCGTATCTACCCGCCTTTGTTTGCATTTTATAATCCAAACATTTGGGTTAGTCAGCGGTCGGCACTTTGTACTTTGGAAGGACATTTGGAATTTGGTATTATGAGATATCCAAATAAAACAATTTTGACAAAACCGAAATTATAGAAATAAATAGCCGCAATAATAATATAATACTATTACGTTGAAAAACTTTAACTCAACGCTTACAATGTCTGTAGTAAACCTCTATAATCTGGTATAACATCAAAAAAATCATATATAAAATAGTAAACAACGCCTTTTAAACAAAATTCGTGAAGGTCAATTTCGAGTTATTTAGAGGCATATTTAAAATGTGATAGAGTTCATCAACTATAATATAATAGTAGGTATATAAAACAGGAGATTAAATCATTGTACATTATAGGAACATTTATAAAATAAAACAAATTCGTAAAAATAAACACATTGAACAATTCGGTCTCTATAATAATATTATATTATTACCATATCACAAGGGTTATGAAAGATTTAAATATTTGTTATTCTGATTTGCTTTTTCCTATAGTGCCTATCTCAAGGACCATAAAACTAAGTCAAAACCATAAAAATGTATATACCTATGTAAAAAATCAATAATAAAGTTTATTAGTATGATAGTTTAACATGAAATATAGTTTTTCATCAGTAAATAAATTGGTGTCGTAACTCGCAAGTTATGCATCTCTGAAATCAAAATCAATGATGTTTTTGAGAATTATTAATTAAACATATTGGTGGTACAAGGTACCTACTTAGCTAAAATTTGATAGACTTTATCTACTTTATTATACAACCGCCATTTAAATCGTTTTATATATTTATAGGTCCAATTATTATAAATTAAAACATTTCACCGTACAACATTGTATATACGTATAAATGTATAATAATAAAACAAATTCGTAAAAATAAGCAAGTTAAATATTGTTATTAAAATTCGGTTATATATTATACATACAAGATTTAAATATAAGCGATTCATAATTATTTGCTTTTTATCTATACATAAATAATGATGGACCAAAAGACAAAACTATACCGATTTGCGTACGGTTATAAAATCAATAATTAAGTTTATTAATGTAATAAAGATCTAACATGATAGTTCAACACGAATAATATAATTTGTAGTCGCATATTATACAACTCTAAAATCAAAGTCAATGACGTTTTTTATTATTATTATTTAGACATATAATTTTTAAAATTTGATTAAGTTTATTCATTATAATAATATTATAAAACCACCAATTAAACCATTATTGTTTAGATGCCCATTCATAACCATTATAAATTGAAACATTTTATCGTATAAAACTGTGTATTATAATTAAAACAAATTCATAAAAATAAACACTTTAAATAATGTTATTTGATTTCAGTCACTATCATATCACGCACGTATTATGCAAGATTCAAAATATATTTGTGATTTTGATTTGTTTTTCGCCTATTATACTTATCTATAATCAATGACCAAAAGAAAATTGATTATATAGGTACGTGTAAAATCAATTATTATGTTTATTAAAATAGAGCTCGAGTATCATGGTTGAGTATTAAATATAATTTTCATCGGTAAATAATTGTTGACGCAATTTAAACATCTCCAAAATAAAAGTTAATGACGTCTTCGAGTATTATTATTTAAACGTACCTATAGTTAAAATATGATGGAGTTTAACTATTACAATATTATAAAACCATAAATTAAATCGTTGTACATAATATAGGCGGATTCATTATAAATTAAATCATTTTATCGTATAAAATTGTATATTAAAATCAAAACAAAAATTCGTAAAAATAAGCCTAAGATTAAAAATTTAAATATTTGTGATTCTGTCGACTCTGCTTTGCTTTTTGCCTATATTTGTAATCGCAAAATAAAAGACAAAATCACCTCTTTATAATAGAACGAATAAACTCAATAATTCGTTTTATTAGTATAATATGAGTGGAGTATGATAGTTCATCACGAAATATATAACTCTTTGTCGGTAAATATTGTCACAAATTATACATCTCCATAAATCAAATGTTATTGACGTTTTTCTGGTATTATTATTTAGACGTAGGTACAGTCAAAATGTGATAGAGTTTATCCACTATTATATATTTATATTATAAAACCACCAATTAGATTGTACATTATAGGCACATATTTATCATTATAAATTAAATCATTTGACTGTACTAAATTATATAGTATAATTAAAACAAATTCGTAAAAATAAACAATTTTATTTGAATTTGATCATTATAATAAATTATTATCAAGAATTATGCATTATGCAAGATTTGTGATTTTGATTTGCTTTTAGCTATACTTATCCATAATCGAGGACTAAAAGACAAAACTACAGTTTTATATACTTACAAAGTCATTAATACAATTATGATAATTAAAATAATGCTCGAGTATCATGGTGGTCTAACGTTAAATATTATTTTCGTCGGTAATAATTGTCGTCACAATTTTTACTGCTCCAAAGTCACTTTAAACGAATGAGTATCAGCTCATCCGAATTTTACAAAAACGTATACGGCACATATTAATATTGTTGTCTTTCTGCTAATACCACGCTAGAGATATGCCTATAAATAATTATTTATTATATTTATCATATTATACTCTCTCGAGTTGAGCGCGATTGACGAACATAAAATATGAACGAAACTTAATATAGATAAATAATTGATAATATTATGTTCGAACGTCATTATACTTATCGATTTCTATCATTCATAACGTGTTTCGAAAAAATCTGTAACTTGGTATAATTGTAATTATATTTTACTCGCTCGTCATCTGCAATAAGTACCAACGAACTTATAAACTAAAAAGCATATTTAAAAGATAATATAAAACTATAAATCAATATCCACAGGATATATTATATAATCTTATTTGCGCTCGTAGTATAATAGTCAGTATAGGTATACGAAGGTAGGTACGATATTTACATTAAATTACGATTAAAAATATAAAGTTCCTTTATACTAATAACTATTATATAAGAGTATTTAATGTTGTTTTAAAAAATGTTGCCACCCCCCCCCCCCCCTACATAATAATACAAAATCTGCCTATTCTATTAATTATTAAATTGCACAATTAAGTAAGCAGTATTGTAAAGAATTCGAGTAAATGTTTTAAATTAAGTGTTTGGAAAATATCTATTTCAAATACTTCCTTGGACGTAGGCATATAATTTATTTGAAAGTCATATATTCATAATAGCTATATAGATATAAAAATATTCTGCCTATTATCTATGGCCGTCAAAACAAAATTTCCCATCAGCAACAATATAATGATATAAACTACAAAACTGAAAATCCGTCTCCGCAGGATGTATTACAATTATATTATTAATTATTATATACGCTCGCGGTATACGGTATAGATATAATTCACGAATGTACGTATATATTTACGTTATTATAGAGGAAACGCACTTATTGTACATTATTATTAATGATATAAAATTCTTTTAGACTAATAACTATGATAAGAGTGTTTTGCTTAATATGTATTTAATATTGATGTGAACAATTTTACCCCCACACCCCTCAAACAAAATTCTATATCTTGTTGCTATACTGTATTAAATCGTACATTCATAATATGTACTATGAGTCTTGTAAAGAATTTAAGTAAACGTAGTATTTTCAATACTGTGTATTGGACGTATATAATAATAATATGTATTTGAAAATTATAATATTATACTTATATACAATACATATGATAATATATTATTATATAACTATATATAGCACAATATTATTCTACAAATAAGAGCTGTCAAATAAAACATTTACTATCGGCAGCTATAGGTATAATGGTATAAATATAAAATATAAATTCGTCTCTGCAGGATAATATAATAATATAATATTATAATTGTATACGCTCGCAGCAAACGCGATATTCGTCGACAATATTACTCACACGCGACTACATTATTTTAATAAGCTGTTAAATTGTAATATACGAGTTATTCGTTTGTACGTTTAATCGTTTCATTTATAAACTTCAACGTATAAGTAATCTATAGGTATTATTAATATGCACACTCGTAATTTGTCCAATTTAACGACAATGATAGCTGCCACAATAAAATAGTGAGCCCGTCATCATCATGCCCGTGGGAATCGAAATGAAAATTATTTGATCTCTGCAGGCCTACCGCCTACGTAGCATATTATTTTAAATTATACATAAAACTATGCATCCATAATAATATTTTGAAGTCGTCATTAAAAAAACAACATTATTTAAACACATTTATATTTCTACTATTTTATATCGCTATGACTTTTTTTAAGATTTCTATTATGTTTCATTGACATTATTAATTTGATAATCAATATTGTAAAGAACGAATATTTTTTACCCACTTGCCCATCGTGGTTTACGTTTTAAATAAATCGATAAATAAAATGTCTGCGAATAGTTGAATATTTTAAATTGTCGTTGCTCGTGCATCGCTGCGCTGTAGGTCTAGTCAGTGTTTCACTTTAATTGTCACTTCCCTGTAAACAAATAAATTGTTTTTCAGAAACTTTAATGCACAATATGATATTAATATTGTAATTACGTCAACGTCAAAATGCATTGGAAAATAAAATATAAAGATTTGTCTAAATAGTATATGAACATAATATTATCTACGAACTAATCGAACAATTATTATTACCTATGGCGGTAATACGAGGAATAAAATGTTATAACAATTATTCATCATTATAAAATATTTTTTTTGTGATTCAAAATTATTATAAACTATGAAAATGATAATATTTACATTGTTTTTAAAAATCAATACATTTATCACACAAATGCCAATAGTTATACATGTTTTAATATGTATTTGTCTATTATGAGTACAGTTTTTGTACTTATATATTTTATATGAATAAGGCGTGAATTTAAATGCAAAGCGCATTTTTTTTTTTAATTTTTGAAACCCTATGTAGCTTTCCAAATACACGATTCGTTTTATACGTTGAAGAACTTAAAAATTAAACTTTTATGTTACCATTTTTTGGCGATTTTTATGGCATTTATTAATCGTAAAGTTGGTACATTTTTTAAGGACCTATATATCCTTCTTTATATAATTTTTGTTACAAAGGTTTATATATATTATTTGTTTCACTCTCAATAGTTGCCCAAACTCAATGGTTTGACAAACAAAATTGTCATCAATTGTATATAAATATATAAATACTTATAGAAAAATGAAGTAGACAATATAACGACCTGTTCGGTTAACGTTTTGCGGCAATATACCGTAATTACACCAAATCATGTAAATTTAAACAATACAAATAGGGGATGCTCGTTCAATCAATTTAAACATATTATATGCCATGAAAACTAAGGACTTTTTTAAAAAGTTTTGTAGTATAATATGTTGATACATATTTAGTTGGTATTTTCCTGATACCTGTTGCAGATAAATGATAATGATATATGCGTTTAGTCGTGTATATACCTACAAAAATCGTCGTAGAAGCACATCGGTAATATTATATAGGTACAATGATATTATTATGCTGAAAGATGTAATTTAATATTATGTAAATAATATTATAATTGTATTTTACAAGAACTACATATAGTATTGGCGTAGACCCGACGGCCGTGTCGTCGACCAATTGAGTGTGTCCATCAGAGCATCGTCGTTGATTTCCGGCGGTACATAATTTTATTATAACAATGCGTATCATAGGCATACCTATAATAGGTATACAATATTACTATTATTATTACTAAAATCAAAAAAGCGAAAAAAACGAAGGAGAAGCGGCCAAGATATAATCAGTTGGCAGGTGTAAACGTATAAAATGCATCATAATACAATATGTATCCTTCGCATGTATCCTGCATTCCTACGCCTCGACGACGACGGAGAAAACACATTATTTTACTATAGGTAATATAATTCAGCCGACGCCGTCTCGAGGGTGGTTGGTCGGCGGTGTCGGTGCGTTCTTGGGGGGTTTTGTGGAAACAACCGCCCATATTATAAAGCCGCCACTGCGTAGTTGTATAAAATATCGTTTTTAGGTATTATTTATTATCGTCCTCATCTTTTCGATGCGTATACATAATATTATACACGACGGGCGGGTCGGCATGTAAAATATTTTTAACAGCCGTCGTCTAGGCACAGTGTGCCGTCGCCGCCACCCCCCCAGCCCCTCCCCCGGGTGGTGGTAATGCAGCTGCTGCTGCTGCTGCGGTGCACATGGCGTATATAATACATAATATATATAATTTATAAAACGTGTTTTAAAGAAAACAATAATAGTAATAATAATAATGACGCTCTGCTGCGACGGGGCCGTAATAATGAGCGTGTGATGTGCTCTTAGGCGAGGTCCGTCGGATTATATATTTTTGACAAATGGGCGCGATGGCGTGTGACCCCGACTCACCGACGCCAGGCCTAAGAGCATTCCCGCGCGGGTCGGGCGGCGGGGCGGCGGGAACCTTTCTCTCCCATTGGCCCGCCGCGGACGACTATCACCGCCGCCGCCGCCGTGGTTTCCAGATGGAGAGTGAACGCGCAGAGAAACACGACGACGACGAAAATAATATATTATTATTATTATTATATTATTACGTTTTAACTGCAGCAGCAGTCACAAGCCGACTAAAATACGCGTCCCTCTGCCGTACGCGCACCGCGCCCCTACCGCGACTGCTGCACGTGTGACGTGGACATTCACCCTCTGGCCCGCGCACATGTGCCGACCGTCATGTGTGTTGTAATAGTATCTCCGCGGGCACCACCTCGCGACGACGACGACCAAGTCGATGGCTTTACACGTCCGGGCCGAAGATTTATATTTATTTTTTCCCCTCTAGGTCTCTCTCTATATCTCTCTCTCGCCGCAGTGTTCATTTCGTTTCTTTTTTCTAGACGTTTTTGAGTATGACCGCCCCCCACACATTCTAGATATACGATAGCTGCTGCAGCGGCGGCAAGATAAAGAAAGCACGCACGCATCGGCGCCGGCCGCATTATGTTTTATTATTATTATCCTTCGGCGTCGTCGTATACATGCGATGATGATGACGGTCGCGCCGCGCCCCCGACCGACCGACCGATCGACGATCTATGGCCGTATTATATATATACAATGGCATTCCGACTCGAGAGGAACACGAAATGTACGGGGAAAAAAATTAAGTATCAAAACGAAACCAAAAAAAAAAAAATAATAATAATAACGACAACGTCAGCCGCCGCCATTGTTAATACTCAATTCGGTGGTGAGTGCTATGCAGCCTAACCGTCGTGTCGTAGCTGATATTAATGATAATATATTATGAAGACGATGCGTTGCGTACGATGCGATAATAATAATAATAATAATAATAATGTATAATTTGTTATTGTTTTATCCGATTCGGGGAGCCACGTTTGGCGCTAAGGGTAGGCGATGTATATGTTATACACGGTTATGCCTATATAGGCCGGCCAATAAGATTAATAGCTGAGCATCAGCAAGCGCGCAGGACTACGTTACGTTTTTTCATTAAAACATTTTTTTTATAAGAGCTTTAATAATAGGTACCTATTATTATAATCATGCCGAATGGCGAAAATTCAATTACGAGATGGGTTTGCCTTGTAGGGTGCGTGCTGCAGCGGGTCGCTATAACTGAAGAATTCATATATAATATAGGTAGGTACCTACGTATATACCGGGGTGATTTTTTAAGCTTGCTCGCGCCTTTTTTTACGTTTAAATATCATGCATAATATATTCGATTTATGATTATGTCGAATATCTATATGTTCCGAACTTTTCGTAATCTCGGAATCATTTGAAATATCCTTGAAATAATTACCATTAAAATAAAACTCAATATCTCGATCTTTTTTCCGTTCCTATCGAGTTTCGAAATAACAAGAATTTACTGTATTCTAATCATTCCAATCATTGAAATTTTTAAATGTAACTACCTATAGAAAAAAACAATATTCTCTGATTTTCGAATACTTAGATTTTTTACAACATTTTGGTATAAGGAGTATTCTGCAGCGATACCGCAACTTTGCAGGTTATTCGAACGAGAACCCATATAAGCATAATTTATAATGCAAATAATTGCAAATCATAATATGATTTTTCAGACAATTTTAACGCGTATTATAATCAAAATTCGAATGATAAGTTTCCGAGTTATTCTACTTTAAATAGGTAGGTACTAAAGATAATTATGATATTATATATTCTATTAAAAGGATATATTGTTTGCTTTTGTTTTGAAAATTATTGGGTGCAATAGGTACTATAATCCAAGCCTTGACATAAACGAGATAAAAAGTTAAAGTTAAGTTCATTTTAACTTTTTAAAATTTAATTTTCATTTACTGAATTTTTAACTTAGCTGATTTTTATTGGTCCCTATATAAACTTAATAAATAACTAGTTGCTTTTAATTAAATTCAAATTTAGTTTTTATTTTTTAAATCATATAATTGGCTATTTTTATATAAAAAAAATTAATTGTAAATTTTCATGTAACTTTTAACTTAACTGAGTTAAAACTAACTTAAATCTTTTTTAAATGTTTTCTATCAACTTAACTGAACTCAGTTAAAAATTATCGTTAACTTGCTCATGCTTGCAGTATAATCCTTAAAGATTATGAAATAATAAAGAAATGTCCTAGTAGGTAATTATTGACAAATATTTTATGACGCTTACGCCAAATTATATTTACAGCTCTCGTATCTATTTACAAAGTAAAAGTATTCAATAGACTATATTAAATGTATTATTATCCTTAGTATTTAAAGAAGAACAACCCAGAAACTTTTCGTTCAAATTACGATTACAATATACTTCAATATTTTCAAAAAAATCATCTGATTCACAATTTACATTAAAACGTGTGTAGGTCCTTGTTTGGTAAACCAAAGTTGGTATCGATGCAGGATAGGTACCATATATAGGTACTTGTTAAATGTTACGAACAATCAAAATTTTAATATATTAGCATAATTTAAACAAAGAAATGGGTTTAGTATTTACAAAAAATCCCCCTGTAATAATATAGCTGGTTTTGTACCTGCACTGCGGTTGTGGTTAATATAATATGTATCTGTTTTATAATAATATATAAATATAATAATAATAATATACGTAACGGAGAAAAGTATCAAATACAACAAGCTTATGTAAATGTTTGGAGAATAAATTTTTATTTTTCGTTTAAATATTTAGACTTTTTCAACATTTAAATTGTTTGGAGTTGACGCTGATGAAAAATGAATGTGGATTTACGCTCAACTTTTTTTGTTATTTATTTCTGTAGGAACATGAAGAACCTTGTACAGTTGTTCTTATAACATTTTCAATCATTTTGACGCTGAAAATAAATATTCTGTTTACACACATTTAGAAAAAACAAGCTGAAATAAGTCGAACGATTAAAATGTAAAAAAATGCGTATAAATAGAACAAGATGCAAAATATTTTGAAAAGTGTATGTACTATAATTAGAAAATATACTAACTTAAATATTTGATGAAAATATGTATGTATTTTATGTTTCTGCGGGGGTTCGGTTTTGAATTATATATGACACATATAAAAATATAACGAAACGAATTTTTCAAAAATTGGTATTACGGAAGATATATTTGCCGCCATGTCGTATATAGATAATAGTAAGACCGTCTTCCAAAACTCATAATGTTGTTTTATCTGAATGCGATGTAAATTGAAGATGATATATTATTATGCCGCAAATACGATACAATAATAATAATAATAATATAATATAATATTACGTTATTATTAATTTATCTGAATCGTTTGGGGGTGGTTGGGAGGAGGGTAGACGAAATAATAATAATTTTATTTATTTATGTAACACCGAGCGCGGTTATCTGCCAGCCAATAAGAGTAATGGTTGTGCTTCAGCAGGCGTGCAGGATTATGTTACGCTTTTTTAAAAAATATATTTTTTTTATAAGAGCTATAATAATATGATATAATAATCAAACGTCCAAAATTAAATTAAAAAATGGTTCTGCCTCTGGTGCGTGATGCAGGCTGCAGCAGGTTTTACTCTGTATTAAAACTCGTATAATATAATAAAATATACCTACCTAGGTATATATATATATATATATATTATATGTATGGCTAGTACCTGTACTGCAGTTGTTATTATAGGTATATATAGGTAAACGTGATAGGTATATAATATGCGGTATAATATAATATTAAATTAAATCGACTATAACATTATTTAATGCGTACGCATATATTATAATATATTATCGATACCGTCGATAGACCGTGGCAAGAAAAATAATTGGGTTACAGCCATGGTACCCCAGCTGTATGTTGTGGTACTTATAATCACATAATATTATACTTGTCCTATGTAATATGATATTATCGTTTTCGTAGGTTAGGTTATATATTAGGTATTCGATACTGAACGTGAGAGCAACAAGTTTTTTTTTACTATAGTGTATTTTACGATACATGATAACAATAATATATTATATACGTCACATAGTCATGCCATCTCATTGTGGTAGAGTAGAGCCGCAATGTATTCGTATACAAATACTATTTATTTTCTCTAATTGAACGAAAACAAAGCGATTAAAAAAAACAATAAAAACGTCCAATAGGTATAGTTTTTATTACTGTAAATTAGTGAGCCCGATTAAAAAGAATTATACGCTGTAGTTCACAAACTTCTGCTGCTGCATCTGGTAGTCGTAGGTATAGGCGTACTACGCTTATATAATAATAATATAGTTATATTATCAAATATGACGTTTTCAAACGAAAAAATACGAGAGTGTATCAATATTCATGACAGAAGTGAATATACCTACTTAAATGTATACTTAACTTTGATTGTAATTAAAATAAAAAAATCGAACTTGACTTTTTGTAAACTGCCGAATAATTTTATATGTTAACGTGATATTAATTTAGAAAAACAATACCTATGTAATCAAGAAACATACCTATTATAACGAGATCTAAGTATAGGTACAATTATTTTTCACTCTGCAAACAGACAACTCTAATTCCAATATACGTCGCAACGATTACCTCGATTTGCATTCTGACAAAATAATCTAATTTTTCACAACATGATCGAGGCCCATTTTTATAATAATTATATTTAGTTATTATTTAGTAACATATTAATGTTTTAAGTATGAAATTAAAAAAAAAAATGCGGTAAACGGTCTGCTGTCACCTGCGAAGTGCTATAGGTACTCGACATTTTTCTTCTGCAGAGAAAATTGATGAATCATACCTACATAATATGTTTTTATTGTTGAATTGCATTTCTATTAAAGCAATAATCTCGGTTATTACGCTAATTCAGTCAAGAAATAAAGTTTCATCCAGCCCAAAAAAACATATTTACGTTAAAAAATAATACTTCATTAGGTATGATAAATGCCCCCGCATTACCATACAATTTAATATTAAATACATTATATTGTACACGTATATAAAGTACGGAAATGAACGCATTTCTTTGTGATGTCCAGGCACACGCACAATAAGCCGCGCACAGCTGTATAATGCTATAAAGAAGATTAGATATAATATATTAACATGTCCTGACATTGTGCATTATACTGAAGATCACAATGTATAGAAATTATGCTTTGTCGTTTATATCATTCTCACAAAGAAAGAAAATATATATAATATAAAGCACTTATTAGTTATTAATGTTATAAACGTTAAAAAAAAAATACCAGTGAAGTTTTTTCGATGCAGTATATTACAATGTATAGCAGTTTTCGGGTGCATATATACAGCGAGTGGTTCGCCAGCAGGCATGCTGACCTCCATTGGTTTTCTTTAACTATGCATTATTCATGAATTTATTCGAAATCTGGTTTTTGGAATTTTTAAATATAGATAGTAGGTTATCAAAAGGAAAGACCATGTTTTCTCAAAATTATTAAAAATGTTTTGAGTTTCTATATTTTGGTGATACAATAACTTCTGTTTTTCAAATGAGAACCTCAGCTTAACTTTTTTACCGTATATTTCTAGTGGAACATTTTTTTTTGAAATTGTTGATGTACCTAATTCGAAATTCTAACGAGTATAAATTCTCAGTTTTTGAAATGTTTACACTTAGAATATTAGTATTTCAATACGGTTTTACAAAAATATAAAAAAATATGTAATATTGGATCTAGTATTTATTATATTTAAATCGTTTTTATAAATTATAATTTGTAAATTCCTGTAAGAACAGTTCATGAAGCACCATGTACCTTAAACATTTTCGAGTCTTTTGATCGAGCATAAATAATAAATATGTTATTAGATTTTATAGAAAACAAACTAGAAAGTCAAACATTTCAAATGTAAAAAATTCATAAAATTAAAATTTTGTATTTACACGTGGTAAACATGCGTCCACAAGACTATTGAGATAAAATCTTATCTTTTATTCGATGTAACCGACCTGTTGTCAGCTTATAAATAATAGTATGTTTACGTTAAACAAAACGATAGTAATTAAAGATTTTAATAAATACATATTATCTTACACATTATTTTTTCAAATAAATATTCAAAAACTCTAAACATGCAATATATAATTATATGAACTTTTATTATAATAAGTAAAAATATGCAAAATAAAACTTTTTTATTAAATTTGGCATGCGAGCCAAATCGTGTAAATAACTGACAACCAATATGTACTTGGATGAAAGTGAAAAAAAATATGCTAATACATAAAAATCCTAGTCCTAGTAATAATGGAAAATTAAGAGAATTATAAATTATAATATTATGATTTCGATTGTAAGTTAAGTTGAAACCGGAATGATTCTAATATACACATCTTATATAACTATTAACTATATAGGTAAGTGCTGTATAATGTCATCAGATACCTACAAATAAAAAAATAATCACCAACGCCATTATACCTTCCTCCGGATATTCGGAGTGATCTCAGGTCGTTTACTCGAGAATTCGATCAAACACACCATACAATTCAATTTTATGTGATATACAAATAGGTATAAGTTATAAATCTATAATATATGTATATTGTATATAAAAGACAAAAAATGTTTGTTTCCACCTGTATGTCCTCTCTGCATTTCTAAACCATTTATCCGATTGCGATGAAATTTGGTACTGATGAGATAGATTAGATCTTGGGGAAGAAGCTAGGCTACATTTTGTCGCTAAAAAGTAAATAAGAGGACCAACCTGGTAATTATTATTTTTTTATTTTTATAAATGGTTGGTATTGGTTTTAATAATTATTATTATTAATGCAAAAAGCTCGTGTACTTTATTACAGAATGAATCGAGTTTGAAAAACGATTTTGGTGGACCTGCAATTGTTTGCATTTGTTGATACTTTAGAATTAAATTATACACTTACGTAAGAACCACGTGGGGTCCGCAGGTATTTAAGTACTGCCTATCTGGTATTATACTGCTCACATAATTACAAGCGAATCTCGCGGACAACGCCGGTCGGGATGCCTATAAATTAAAATATAATATCATCTACACTTAAAAAGACATGACTTCCACAGCGTATTAATCGTAATCAATGAAACATGTGAAAAATATGCTTTTAAATGTCAGCACATTTGAACCCGTCGTTGTTAAGAATATGAATAATAAAAAAAATATAAAAATATGTGATTCATATTATACAACTTTTATAATACCTTTATTGCCCTCGGGTCGTATATAGTTGTCTTACGCTATTTTTTCCATGCCACGATAGAATTGAGTACAACAAGGGTAGTAGTACCTATAATATGTATAATAGTTATATATTATGATGAGCACCTATTGAACTTGGCATTGTCAAAAATATATCCAAACTAGGAAAGCTGACCCTGAGAACGTGCTAAATTCCCTGGTTCTAAATGTATTTTAAAACAACTCAATAATCTATAATTCCATAGTTTAAATTTAATTTGGTAAATACTTGTTTTTTAAAACTGTCTTATATGAATTTACTTTGAAATTTTTGAATTTCAGCTTTATATAAAAACTTAATACAAACAATTGTAATTATATGGACAATAAATAAAAATCTTACTACAATCGTAGCAATATAATAGTAAGTACTGCAGATAACTAATGGGTGGACGGATGCAACGAAAATATAAGTGTTCTAAACTTAATAATTTATTTTGAATATAACCGTTATAAAAACCATAATTACAAACAACCGAAACTACGAACAATAAATAAATATATTACAACAATCGTAACTATACATGTACTATAATAGCTAACGAACGGATGATGGGCACAATGGGAATATAAGGTGTTCTAAATTTATTGATTTGCTATGGTCTTTGAGTATGACCGTTATAAAAAATAATTACAAACAATCGTATATAATTACGGACAATAAATAAATATCTTACAACAATCGTAATTATATACAATATGTACTGGTAACTAACGGACGGACGGAAACAACGGGGATATGAGGTGTTCCGAACTTATGTTTAGAAACCTAAAATTTAAAAATAAATGAAGATTTAAAAAAAAAATATAAGAGCAGACTCCTACAGCTATATATTTCCTGCAGCCGTGCCCTACGGCCGTGTAGTTGACTTACGCTATTTTTTTCAAGCAACGTGCACACGATGCACGTGAATACAACAGTAGAAGTTATAATATTTATAATAATATTATAATACAATGTGATGTACACCGTGATGGCAATCATAATAATACATTAATAAAACGTGTTTTGCGGTTTGCATTATTATATCAGCACGTGCAAATAACCTGTTATCGAGTAATAGTGTGTTAGTGTTATGATACATAGTACTAATTTGCCATAATAGTATATTACAATGTGTTATTCTAAATTATAATACTGTATATAGTTATAATTATAATGTATACACGCCAATCTTTACCGTATTATATTATATAGGTAGACCTACTTGTGCAATTTATAGTAGAGATAATATTTGAAATTGAAATGATCAAATTTTATCAATGACAGTTATCGTTTTTACTTTTTGTCGATAAATACCCATTCGGTTCGCTATTTGTAGTCTTATCGTTCATTACCAACGTATTATATATTAGGTATATTATGAATAAAACTTGAGCGTGTGGCATAGATTTAATAAAATTAAAATAATTCACAGTACCTACCGAATGAAGGATTTTTTTGTAATAAACACAAATTATAAAATGTATGAAATATTATGATCTATGAATAACAGTCGTGTTCGCATATACGATGTATATTTTATAATATTAATTCAACTTACCGGCTACCGTATTAATAATAAGAAATAACAATAGAATTAATAGAATTATACAAAATATCCACAGTGATAAATTGTCTCAGCTCAGAATCGTTTTTCGTATACAATGATATTATATATCATTGAATTCAAATGTAATACCATCCAATAAACAGTGACCTACTTGTAACCTACTGTACCGAAAACTCAAGGTATACATGTACAAACAAATTTATTATACCGGTGATATAAATATAAACGAAAATCTTAAATAGATTTCTTTGACAAATAAATAAACGTATCTATCATTTAAACTAATAATTAGGGAACCAATTTTTATTTAAATAAATATTTTTATGTAGTTTTAACACGGGAAAGTTTTCGATAAATGTATACGTTTCATTTAATTTCAAATAATCTGATGCTAGTTTTATTTTAAATATTTTTAAATATTATTAGTAATAACACTACAATCTACAGTATTGTTTTAATGTTAAAATTAACAAAACCTATATATTTTGGCATTGAAAATGTTGAGAGCTGCTTATGAATATGGGGTGTATCGTGTATAATAATAACTGTAGTCAATTAAACATAAATACATAATTATATATACAACGAATATCAGAATATCTGAAATTTATATAATATAATAACTGAAGATTAATTAACTGTCTAAAATTCAATTTATTAATGGAAAATATATGATTTACATTATAAATGTATACGTTTTATACAGACGCCATAACTGAAAACGTATTGTATAGGTTTATTTTTACAAAAATATATTTTTATTTATCGACTATTTATTTATATTTGGGCACTATCTCTATTTTGAACCAGTCAGGCTAAACAAAAAACCAAAAACCGTTTGTATTATAATATTAAAATATGTTGTGGTCATAACGATAAACCGTCAAAATACTTTATAAATTACAAATACCTAGGTATGAATTATTCTATTATTTTAAATAAACGGGTATTGCGTATTTGTATCCTTACTTCCTCGCATATATAGTCGACATTCATAATATGTTCTGCGTAACATATTCATTATTACATGAACAAATTAATAACGAGACGCAATTTACAGCGGTCCTAAATATTATGTCAGTGTAGCGATTTTATCAAAAATAATTTACTAAAATACAAAATAAGACTTCTCATTTGGAAAAAATTCGATAAACTCTTATTTTATTATAATGTGCCTTTATACAAAAACGGTACACAAATCAGTGTTAGTTTTCTCGATACTTAAAATATAAGTACCTATATCTACACAACTACACTTGTAGGCTGTAGCAATATTATGTGCCCATACGCGCAAAGCTACTCTAGCCCAGTCAACATAAATTATTAATCTCTGAACTCGTATAATATCAATTAAAAATAAATAAATAATATGTAATATAGCATTAGTTATAGTATAATATTGTTTAGTTAAATGTTGTACTGCACTTGTACGTGAGACGCACGTCATATTCTATGCCAACGATATCATCACGCAGTACGTATAAAATGTTGAGACATTTTGTAAAAATAATCATTTTGCTACTTGTGATTTTTCATAATGAAAATAGGTGATGAACAAAATCCACTAAAAGGGGGCAAAGGTCCATCGGGTTACTTGTTGGGAAAATGTATAAAGGGGCTTGTCACCCTCTTAAAAAAAAAATGGGTTGTGTTAGTTGCGCCCCTGTATGGGTCTATACATTTATATTTTTTATTTTATGTGGCTCTACCTAACTGTTTTCGATTGTCGCATTCGTGTTTGACTTTTGCATTGACAACACGCACGCTAGTTGCTGGTTGGTGCAACGTCCTCTTAATATATTTCGTGTTTTTTCTATGACAAATAATTGTTTCGATCTTTATATTATCGTTGACATCTAACCTCTCGCTACTATACATTTTAACAATGCTAGTCAATTGTTCCACCACGAACAAACTCTAGTTTTAATAATCGATTTAACCACGAGACCCGCGGGCAAACCGGCAGTTTATAAACTATTATTTTACCGCAGCACACGAGCAGTACGTAATTTAAATTTAAACAAAAAAACATATTTCATTAATGATACACTATACGTGTTAGTATTGGACGCAGGGAACATTTAATATTAATTAGGTAATAGAGTAACATAGTGTATCCCGTACTTCCCGCACTATATATAATACAAAATTATAAACCACAAACCCAAAATGTATATTTTAATCCTGATAATTATTTATGACGTCGGATCAACGAACATGATAAAACCAGCTTGATTTTATTGAAATCTTTGTTAAAAATTTAAGAATAATAATAATTTGCGTAAATAATGGCAAAATAAACAAATAACCCAAGTGTCGAGTTTAACTGGACAAGTTATAGGTACCGGTACCCCTATGTAAACATTTGTAGTAGTCCACTGCAGTAAATAGTTTAGTGTGCAGTTAAAAAAATGTAAATTTGTAAGTAATAAAAATGTATTGTTTGGAGTGTACCTTTTCGATGATTATTCGACAAATAAACGATTATAGGAGATTTAATAGCCGTTTTTGGGAATTTACATCCAGGCCCTGCTTATATTATGATATACCACGTGGTTATAAACTTTTTAGCCAATATCCCGTATGTATACCTACTGTAGAACGGTGTGAATATTATACTTAGGTTAAGGGTATATACAGCTTAAAATTAGTCAAGAAGTTGTGCCTTTATTTTTTATTTTATAAAATAACATTTATAGTATAAAAATTATTTTGTTTTACTTTAGTTTTCACTCAACAACATCGTGATTATTAGGTAGCGTTATCAGCTATGTTTACATGAGTATAAAAATCGTTAGCTTTAAGTGGAGAATATAAAACAAAATAAAGAGCATAATTAATTGATACGAGTATTTTAGTCGTTAAATGATAGATTAAAATATATTATAATACATTTCTGATAAATGGAGGAATTTAATGAGCCGAGCAGTAATATCAGGACTAGGTGCAATAAGTTCACAGAGGTTGGGCGGGATATCGAGTTTGTCTATATCTGGTTACTATGTTAAAATAAATAATTATTACTATATTTTTTATTCTATTAAGTCAAAACGATTTTAAATAAAATAAAAATTGTTGAAGGTTATTTGTTTTAAAAGTTTACACCATTTCTTGATACGGATATCAATGTAATATTGACTAACCATATAATGGTCATGGCCCATGGGTATATATTTTAGAATTTTAGAATTGTAATAAATCGTATTATTAAAAATTATAATGTATGATAGGTACTATGATATTATAAATCCATATAAATTATCGCATTTACGTATATGTTATAAGTTTTTTTTCTCGTTGTGAATAAACTGTAATGCTATCAAATAGATTTTATTTTATATTTTTATACATTTTTTGATATTTTAATAGGCACCTAGCTATATTATTGTCAACAAAACTAAACTTATCAACATAATATTTAATTTTAATATGCATTGATATTGTAGGTTTATTATTATAAAATAAATTATAGTGATTATATTTATACCTAATAAATTATTTTTGGATTGTAGGTATTATGTGAAATGTAGTTACTACTGTAGTATACCTACTAATTTACTATAATTTGTATTTATAGCTATCAAGCATACTAGGTAACCATATTTTGGCCGAAATACCAAATGTGAATTATTTTCGTAGAATATATTTTGAGGCGAGCCTATATCGTTAAACCGTGGTGATGCATGTTCATAAATTCTTGACATACATCTTATACATTGATTTTTAAAGTGTTGTTTTCAGATGGTTTTCGACGATTGCATATTTACATCTCATCATTCGTATCTATCTATACGTTATAAAACAGAGAGCAAGCAAATACAAATCCACACTAATCAGATATTTTTTTGGTATAGGTAAAAATACTGGTTTGAGTAAAATAAACACGAAACAATTTACTCGCATCTCACCGCCGTTTGCAGTCATCGACTGGACGTGTTTTTCGATCCAATGAAAGAATTATTTTCTCCGATCGTATCTTAAGAGGATTCCACACGGATATTTTCTGTCTCCGTCTTACAAGTGCGTAGCATACCATATTTACGCTTAGCAGATCGCGTTTAACTCCGTTGGTTTAAAAATTAGAGTGTATCAATTTATTATGAAACTTGATGGTAAGAACATTATCTGTGTTTGTATCTTGGGTTTTCCCGATAATAGTTAAAAAGTTTAACTATTTAGCAAGTTATGCATGTATAATAATAAAGCATACCTAAGTTAAAAATGCTCATAACTCACTTCAAAACTGATTTATCGTAAAAACCAACATACGAACGCAGATAATGTTCTTACCACCAAGTTTCATAAAATTCACTCTAATTTTTAAACTAACGGAGCTAAGCGTGATTTGCTGAGCGTGAATTTGCTGTATTACCCAATTGTAAGACGTAGACAACAAATATCTATGTGGCGTCCTCTTAATCATCCGAATCGAAAATCGTACAACCCTACAATTTAAATTTGTGACAACAGTGTACACATTTCTCATGGAAGGGACAAGGGTGTCCTCTCCCTCAGTCTTTATTTCGTCATAGATATAAAATATATAATAAAAGATATAATGAAAGTATATATTTACCACTATATATCATAGTTTGAGAATATTTAAAAATCCATATCCTTCCCTCTTTAAAAAAATCTGAGCACGCCACTGTAGATGCACGGAATTTCATGACACCTACACGTGCCGTAGCCATCATCGTGACATAACTTTTTAACAGTGAACATGGTGTTAATAATAATATTATATTGTATCGTCAGCTAAGTGACAATTTATTTAAAGAACTCAAAAAATCGCAGTGTTCTCGATTTTGAATAATTTTACCTATATACACATATATATATTTACAATAATTGTAAAGAAATAAACTCAAATACATCAGTAATTATTGTATACTACTGTTAAAAAAAAATCATGGTATAATATCGAAATTTTCTGAAAATTATGACTTGCCCTCCCCCCTAACCATGTAAAATGTAAAATGTTAAAGGTATTTATAGGTACATTATAGCATAGACAAATTATAATATATAAATATCTCTACTATACCTACGCAATAATACTATAATATTACATATACACATTTTAAATAACGTGTCCGATAGACATTTTTTCTGAACATGACCAAACCTGCAAACGTTTAAAAATATTGGGTACGACCAGCTATTTTTAAAATTGTGTTTCAACACATAGGTATATAAATATATTATTCTTTTAGGCGGTATTCAAAATACATTTAAAAAAGGTACTATAAAGAATTTAATCATAAAACACAATATTTAATCATAATTAGTCTCTTTGTACATACTATCTACTCAATTGTATAGAGAAAATTAAAATAAATATTAACTTTAAAATACTTTAATATTATAATTGATTAATAAACGGTTGAAAATAAATAATCGAATAAAGTGAAAAACAGAAAAATAATCTAAGAAAAATATCATTCGTATTAATATATATGATATATAATATATATGTAAACAAGACGTTATATAAGTATATGTTAATAATTCAAAACAAATAAAATAAAAAACGCTATTGAAAATCTAAATTATATTCTACTTGATATTTGAGGGGCGACAATAAAAACGTAGTATTTCCATTTTCCACTTTTTTCAGTACTTTTGGAACTTTATAACGAACAACTGAACTAGTTTAGCATAAAAATTATAAAACTGTAATAAATATTTTTTTGTTATATCACCTAAGTTATATTGTAGAACTGTCTTAAATATTTTGGAAGTAGGAATCTGTTGTATTATTAACATTCCGATTATTATGTATTGTACCACAACGTGTCACAATGTTCTGGTTGAAAAAATTGACCATTCAAAACATGAATGATGATAATATTATATAATTTCCATATTTTGAAAATAATATACAATTGTTGTGTAGTTTTTGGTATCCTGAAATGCCGTGTCAATAAATCAACCTTTTGTTTTTCATCAAAAGTAGTATAATTATTCATCGTAGACAAAAAAAAAATACTTCGGTTACCACTGAATTTTTTTTTATTGAAAATATAATTTAAGTTTTTAGTTGGTTAACGTTAATGTCAGTATATACATAAGTGTAAAACATTTAAAAAAAAATAGTATAGTAAAAAAAAAGCAAATTATTTGTTAAAGTTATGCACGTGCGTGCTAGTCGTGCTACAATAATATACCTATTATTATATTATTATTACGGTACCTATATTGAATTTGTTCGCCTATCGTAGTGTACTACAGACCAACCAACCGACGTAAAATTTTTTTAATTTGTATATTAAGTTGTCGTTAAATCCACTAGTACGGCGTGAAAAATATCAAAAATAATGGAAACAAATTGAATTGAACAATATAGGTGTTTTAGTTAGTTTTTCTCATAATTGCTGCAGAATATAATAATTATTTAGATACATATTTTGAATTATTATATTCCTATCCGTACATTATGAACTGTATATAGTAAATAGTTGAACAAACTATGTAACATTTGTATATTATAGATAGTCCAACACAATAAATAACATAATGTGATTATATAATATACATATTATATACATATACCTAAATATAATTACTTAGATATTTTTACTCGGTTTTAAAATAATTATTATATCATTTTTTTATCTGAATAATAATTCGGATGGCTGTGTGTGGTTTAAAATTACGTAATATTATGTTATATTTTTATTAGTTGGGCTATTATAATAGTTCAAAATAATTACATCGAGTTTTTCACAATATATTGTGTTACGTTTAATTTTATTAATAATTCGTTGTTTGATACCAATATACGATATATATATAATATATACATACATAATATGTATACATACAGATTATACATAATGACCATTGCAATTTTGATTGAGATTGACACTATCATTTAATATATGATAATTACTATTATGATGGTTTTACAATACCAGAGTATAATATAATGTTTAACAACTTATTACAGTGTTAATTCTGCATATTTTGTCATTATCAAAATAATATATGATTCCATCGAATAAGTCGTCAATTTTACGTTATTTCAAGTAGGTTGCAGTTAGTAATTGCTAATAGTTTGCTAAATATTGGGAAAAATTCTAAAGTCAGACACCTATATTTCATGGAACGCAATCACATTACGTGTTTCATTCATGTAAATAGAGGTAAGATGGGCACAATCGTATTGTACCGAGTTGTTTAATAGGCGGGTACCTACCATAAAATTTATCGATATGACAGTTTTAATTTTGTTGAATACTATGTTTTTGTGCAATTAAAACAAAATAATTAATTTTAATCGTGACTAATAAATTAGCCTTTATTATAGACATATATTTAGTATATTAATTAGGTATATCATTGTATTGTACTGGAGGTGTCAGATTTTGGATAAACTTTGTAAATAGGTAAATAATGTAATATAAAACAATCGTCTTTTTAGATAGATACCATATACACTATACAGCATACAATAATATTTATTACTCTTATGAATAACAATAAATCGCAGGTTTCTATGCAATAATAGCTACTAAATAATATATCATCTGGCCTAACCTTCCTCTGAACAGAAGGAATAAGGTAATTATCGACATTCGACAAACTTCACATAGACCACACCTGTCTTACACATAGATACTTCATGGTAAAAGAAAACAAACTGATGTGTCATTCTTGTGGAACTGAACTCTCAGTCAACCGCATAGCAAGCCTAACTAATTCAGATTTCAATAAAAACGAACTAAAATTGCTTTATTTGGGTACCCAGGTACATATGTACTTGTTTCAAATAAATAAATTTCAACTATATTATAATATAAGAATATACCTATTACTCACTCTATTTTCGCATATTTTCGATGGTTTCAATTTCAAAAAGCTACGTATACCTAATATGTTATATAAGTAATAGAAATACATAATTACTTAAGGTTACATATGGTCATATAGTAATATTTAGTACATATATTGTCAAATATATAATATTAAGTATATAGGTACAGGGTGATTTAGCAGTCATATGCTCACTCGACTTTGTTAGTGCATTTATTCAAATTCTGATTTCTGGAATATTTTAATATTGTCGTATCTTTAGATATTTAAATGATTTTCAGTACAACTCGTTTGAAAATATTCAAAAATGTTTACCTAACTAAAGATTGACAACTCGTCAACCTAAGGTAAATTAATTATTGGTCATAGATAGCAGTACTAATTATCGAATAAAGTAATAATATAACTATAGCTATTTATAATACAATAACAATAATCGTAAGTTGTTTAAATCATTTTGAATTTTCCGTCGGTACTTTTACAATGAAACACCGCACTGATGACTATGTAACACAGTTACTAAGCTGGTTTTAAGAATTACAAAATATCTTATGATAATTTTTAATTTGAATACAGGTTATAGGCGTACTGCATACCTAGGTATAAAAAATGTAATATCTAATTATTGTTTTTTAATATAAAATAATATATAATTTACACTCTTTTGTTCTTAATCTTAGTTTGTTAACATTTAAATTCCGAAATACAAAGAAACACACCCACACTCACAAACATAAAAAAGGTACATACCTATGTTCATTTTATCGTTGATAATATTGTCCATTTTTTCAGGTGAATGGTGTGAAAAAAAATAATTTTTGTTTCAAATGATAAAATTTGTGTTGGTGGGCGAAATTTAATCAATATTTCTATATATTAATTTATTATTATGTGACAAGTAAATTAAATCAGAGATAAACTTGTAATATTTTTTAAAATCATACAATTAACAGTGCAGTAATATAATACTATAATATTACTCTCAATGTAATTGTTCTCAATACGTACTTACTAATGTAATATTATGTTTTGTCGTAAGTAGGTACTCTAAAAATTTGGCAAATGTCTAATACCTATTGTTAAGAAATTAGGGTGTACGGTGTACTCAAAAGAAACCAAACTGATGTACATTGGTGTACTGAAATGTCTGAAATATTATAAAATATTAAAGTTTAATTAAACCGACCTTGGCTTTGGACTTCGGTCAGGAACACGGTAGCTGACATTCGGTTAATTTAGTGTTTTGACATATTTTATTATTAAATTACAGAGTTTAAACTAAAATATTATTTACAGTGTAATAATTATTATACGCGTAGTATTAATTTCACCATAACGAAGACCTCTTGTTGTGCATATAATATGTGAGTGACTTGAGTTTATGAAATTTGTAATGCAAAATATATCTATGTTATTATTATCTAAATTAAATGTTTGAATATAATATAAAGAAATTATGTGACAGCCAAATATTAAAAGACTGAGGTATTTCAATGCTATATTTTAGACTTTAGTCCGTTGGTACCTATTGCAGCATTACAAATATTCTAATTTGAATAATTTCACTAAAAAAAAACAAAAAAATAATAGAGATTTACAATAAAAAACGGTACAACCGTACAGGCTATAAGAAAATTGTAACTAAATAATAAAATAATAGTATAATGTTATATGGTCGACATACGATCAAGAAGTATACTCGAATGGTGTTTGACATTTCCGACCTATTCGCTAGTTATTTGTTGTAACCTTCATGATATGACCGTTTGTTAATAATATAATATATGGCTCAGAAATTGTTTGTCCGATAACACTGGTGACTTGTGCAGTCGGATAAATATTAATTCGTCTGGAACAAACATAATAAACGTCACTCTATAATATATTGAGCCCATGCCGTAGTATCGAACAATATGATATTATTAAAATGTGATTATTTATTTATTGTTGTTATAAAGCATTAATAATTACATAGGTACATTACACAATTCAGGTACAATAAGTAACATATCCTCTATAGCCAAGAGACTGTGCTTAAAGATAGAGCATCTAATTAGAATAATTAATAATATAAAATAGTTAATGAAAGTTAAATTAAAATATAAATTTATATATAACATAATAATAGGTCAGTTAAAATAGTCTTAGTATATGATCCTTATAAAAAGATGATTGTAATAAAACATTAGTTAGATATTTTTTGTATTAATGAACGATAATTTTGGACGAGTAAGTAGGTACCTATAGTTTATACTTTATGATTAATTATAAGTATTTAAAATTTAAATTAGCTGAGTGGTGTGATACAGGTACGCTCTTCGCAAATGGCCCACTACTCCACTCATCTAAATTTTAAAATTTTAAATACTTATAAAATATAACTCAAATGCTAAAAGTAACAATCAAATTGCCAAATTTGTCAAACGTGTGTTTAGCCAATAACGAGCGTTATATCTCAAAACAAATTTATGTCTATAGTTATCCTTACTTAAAGAGGATGTAAATGCAATTAATCTGAACCCTTCTTATAACTTACTTATGTAAACTACTTAGTATATATTAATATTTTCAAAAACTTTAATGTCGTTTTCTGAAATAATGATAGTGTCTTACATTAAACACTTAAATGAATCACCTCGTACAGGTATAAAATATAAATGTATAATATATGTGGAAAATTATCATTAGCTTATGCAAAATATAGGGATGAGTTATTCATAGATACGTCAGGGAAGTTCTGAGCTGAAATCCACTAAAATGAAACGAACTTATTAAAAGGAACTGTTAGAAAAAAATCGTGATCAGCACTTATAACGTGAGTAGGCATATTATTATTAATGTTGTAAAATAATAGAATATAATTATTATTACATTTTCGTTTAAGAAAATTATATTTATTTAATAACACTTGCGTCAAATTAACTGGGCCACAACCAGTGGCGTACCTGATGGGGGCAAATGCCTCTGTTGACATCCCCCTCCCTGAATTTTTTTAAACATAATTTGTATTTTTAACAATTTTAAAGTGAGGTATTCAATTTCAATACTCCCCCCTTCCCCCAACAATGAGTTAAAAGTACGTCACTGGCCTAAACAGCGTGCATGGATTTTATTAAAATCAATAATATATTAGTATCACATAATGTTTTTTGTATACCTATATACATACTACATAGGTATGTGTATTACTCTTGACTTAAAATAATAAATTCACCTTTGAAACCACACCTTATGAGACGGTTTCTACATACGCCAGTGATAATATTGTTATCATAATTATTACCGTATTTGAAGTTCGGATAATCAAATTTTATTTTATTTTGCGCACCGTTATTATTGATTAAACCATAATGATTCCGTTGAGATTACAATACAACACACATATTACTATATAGTTTTTCTTTTTTAATTAGTATTAAGTATTAATCATAAGCATATACCAAATATGTATATACAGGTATATTATATTATATGTCTATGGTATTGATTATATTATATTGTACTATACAATTATTTGTTCAACAATTTTTTAACATAGTTTTTCACTGCCTTATATTTAGATGGTTAGTTTCATATTTTATAATTCGTCATATTCCGTGTGATATAATTTAGATACAAATATTTAAATACGTTATACCATTTTAGTCAAATTATTATTATTCATTTGTACATACATCTTTTGAATGTTATTCAAATTTACAACAATTTAGTACAAATAAGTGTTACGTATAATATACATTTTTTAAACTAACAGTCTTAGTAGTAAATAAACATCTTTGCATATCGTTAAAAAGTGTTGCTGTCTGAAACAAATGTTATTTTACATTATTACGGCGGTCATAATTTTATTATTATAATGTTATCAGTTAAATAGGTATAGGTATTATTATTAATAATTTGATTCGCGGTTTTTCGGTTTTATGAAATAACTGATATCTCTTACTTTTAAAGTTTATAAAATAAGTCAAATCAATAAATTCATATCAGTAGTGTTAATCTATTTTATTAAGGTTTTGGTAAATTTTAAATCATTCCAAGAATTTTTCATTGATATTTTTAAAATAATTAAATATTCTTATTAGACTAGAGTAACCTATGCAATATATTTTTTTTATACAACATAAAATAACACACACGTCATGTTTAAAATGAAACCATAATGAACTGGTGATTAATTATACATAATTATTATTATTAACTTTAAAACTGGTCAAACATGTGACCCTCATTGAACATTTATTTCTTAAAAAGTTGTAAAATATTGATGAAAATAAATGATTATTAAACAAAAAACCAATATGTGCATCTTTGTAAAACCATCCTAGTAATAAATAAATTTAAATTAAAATAACTATAATCAATAGAAAAAAAAATGTATTTTCTTTTGCCCGCGAATCTATGAAGTACAAATATGTGACTCGCTGGTAATTTGAGTTTGAGACCACTCATCTATAATATAATATAATATATAAAAATCTATATAATAGAAATCCTTTGATTTTAATAAACGCATAAGAAAGTCTAAGGGGTGTTCGTTTGCTTGATTTTATAAGCATACCTGTACAAGTCAACGTGGAGCTCCACGTCCTGTCTCATATTATATTGTTTAGTTGCAGCCTATAATACTTAACCTCTTCTTATACTCGTATAATATGTGTACAAAAGACAGAACAAAATATTCATTCTGTTTAGTTTTATCCGAACAAGTCTTATAACAGCCATACATAGAGTCAAATATTATCCGATGGATAACATCACGCGTATCACTATATAAATCATTTGTAACCATTCATGTTTATAAAATAATTACATAAATCTCAATCATATATACTATAGAAATTAACACTTCTAAATGTATAATATTTAAAATTTTTTTCTTGTGCTCTGATATAATGCACGGATGGCCACTAGCGCTATTTCTAAATATAAAATGCATATTTTTGTATGTAATATAATACTAATAGGTTCCCTTTAAACACCGTTTAAAAAAAATTTAAATCTATTTTGATATTTTAGCCAATTTTTTTTTATAGATTTTACTTATAATAGATATGGAGAAAAAAACATTTTTTCACCACAAATTTCTAACTTTCTATTATGCGCAAGTCAATTTTATAGTAATCTTTGTAATGAAACTATCGTATCACTGGGATTATCACACACAGTTTTTAATTCTAACTCTATAATTTCATTACAAAAATCATTGGCCTATAAAAGTGACTTGTACAATTTATGGTTGGTATATTGAACAATATTATAAAACAAATAAAAAATATAACATATAATATCAAAGAGTAGTGTGTTATTTATTATAACCTATTAGATTAACATTAGTTATTAAAATGTGAAAAACTGAAAACTATACAATTTCACTGCAATATTATACTGAATTTTTGATAATTTAAGTTGCTTTCATTAATTCGAAATTCTGAGATTTCAAAATTATTTTTTTTTCTCTATTTTATAAACAAATAACTCTACAAAATGGCTTTTTTCGATTTTTTATAAAACAAAAAAAAAAAAATTCTTCTGAGCTTCTGACTTTCTAATTATATGACACACTGCATTATTTAACCTAATTTATCGTCCAGAACGTGGTTTTACGCGCAGACAACGGAATTCGGGAATAAATTATATTATTTTTTAAACAGTGAGTTTAACCCGCTGACTCGGTTGTTCATCGAGCATCGTCAGCCGGCATGCATGTATTATATTATATACGTACTTATACATTTTATAATATTATATATTACAGTAGTTATTATTATGTATAATATTTTTTTCAAGATTTATTAATATTATTATTAAAATAGAAGAGCGACCATCGTTTTTTTTACATATGTTTTTTTTTCCTTCACACGCCGCTGGTCCCGGATTTTTTCCCGGGAATAACTGCTGCAACCTGCTGCAGGCCGTCGACTACTAAACGAGCCGACTCTATAATAATAAATTCATATATATATATTTATACATTCATATATATATATACACATAATAATACCACGTCAAAAATAGGCCGAGGCCCGCGGGGGTCGTGTTGCAGTGAGGTTTCGTGCGGTGCACCGACGACGTGTGGTAACCTTTTCGGTCTTAAAAAACGATCTTAGACAACAGCTCTATATTTAATTTGAGCAGTCGTGGTGCATGTGACACGTGCTTAAAAAATGTCAAACATATGCGATGAATAAAATATTATATTGTATCGTGTACGTCACGGAATATGTACAAAAAATATTTTAGGTATGATGATGATATTAGGAAAATATAGTTAAAAAAATACTATGATATTTTGTACGACACGGGTTTCATGCTTATTAAAAATGTTTCCTAGATACATTTCTACTTCATAATAAATTGTATAAGCTACACCGTGATTGCGCACCAATACTCGTAAGTTATAATTGTTAAAATATTATTGTTGGATTGGTCGAAAAACAAACAGTATAGGAAAATAAGTTATCGTAATTATAAAAAGGATATTTTTTTATAGGAATATAAACATACTTTTGTAAAGTACTTTAATAGGTTAGGTCTATAATTTTTACAGCATCACTGAAACGATTGGTATAATATATTGATTTATTCAGTACTCCAGTAAATTTATTTCTTAGCTGAGTGCCTACTTGAATTGAAATTTCAAGTTCTGTAAATGGTTGCATTGTGTTTGTTTATTAATATTGTAGAAAATATTTTCAAGGGTTCGTGTCTCGTGTCTATATAATAATATTATATAATAATATAATATATAGAATATGTGCCTAATTATATCAATCGATATAAACACGAACAAATGTGGTTATTAACAGTAGTTATTTTTGTCACCACTAAAAATGGCATTATATTTTAAACGATTTATATCTTTTCTTTTGTCACGTCAGTCGATGAACATTAGATATTTTTCAAGTGTCAACTGGATCCCACTTAATAGATATAATTTACTTTGTTTTTTCATTATAATAACATATTATATGTTTTCTAGTTCAGAATGTTACTGTTTTGATGGGAAAATTGGCATCAACAATATATTTCTATTATTGTGTTTGACAATAATATTATCTTATTAAATATTAATAGGACCTACGAAATACGTTCCCACTTCCCGCCTATCCTAAAAATGTACATTAAAGTGATTAGTGACGTTTAAATGATATTTAACGATTTTAATAGGATAACCATATATTATGCCTACATATTATTATTATCTATTCACTTCCAAACATGTCAATATAAAAATCGATTAATATTTTTTTAACGGTTATCATTAATATACGAAGTGTACTTTATACTTTTAAATGTTAATGATAGATATTATATTTTCTGGTATTTCATATTATTCAAAAACATTAAAAATCCATAACTGTTTCTTAAGAGGGTGCCACACCCAGCACGTGAATGTTATCGTCGTCTTACAAACGTATATATACAATATTATAGTGATAATTGGGTCGCTATACTATAATTATAGTATTGAATCCCAAAACCACACATTTTATATAGAATGCATGATAAAACAACACACTTTTTATAAGCATAGAAAATAGCAAATTTTTTTTAAAGTTTTAAATTTTATGGTTGTATACCAACATTTTTGGTTAACTTGTTAAAAGTTTTTGACGTTCAGAAATATATCAGTTGCAGGTCTATGGATTAAAATAGTGTGTGGTCTTAAACTCTTAAACCACACTAAGTTTGCGGTATTTTAAATTTTGCCATACAATATGAATCGTTAGGTTAGATTTACGGTTTTTTCAGTTTTTGTATATCGAATTTTTTGCAGTATAAATCATAATAAAAACCAACCAAAGTATTGCGTCCCTCGAAAAAAACGTCATCCTAGAGACATATTATCATAGAGATATTGTGGGTACATAATAATTTTCAAGCCCAAGTTTTTTTACCATACGAATCGTGTTCCAGGTTTGTTTTTTATACATAATACAAACTTATCAAAAAAATATAAAATATAAAACTAGGTATAGGAGGTATAATAGTATACAATATTATATAATTCCCTATATTTTTCTAATCTTAATTTTCCTTCCAATTTTTCACAAGCTTATGACTGTATGTAATAATATTAATTTTATTTTTATTTAATCGTTTAACATGTTTTTGTTTTAAATGTGTCGTAATTTGTTTTATTTTGATCACGTTATATTGTCGCAGCTATAAAGCCGACTTTGAGTAATTTTAAGTTGTTGTATTATATTATGTTCCACTTATCCCGCTTAAAATTTAAAATATCGAGAAACAGGAACTGACGTAAAAAAGAAATACTCTTTTCTTTTTGTCAATCCATTTCAAATAGTTGAATAAAAAAATAATATTTATATTCGGTCGTCCAAAAATAACAGTTATTAAAAACTTAATAGATTTGTATTTGAACACAATCGTAGAATAAATATGAATGAATGAAAAAAGCAATATTTATGATATAGTTTATCGACAGACAACAATGCGGCGTATTATATTAGGTACATAATATTATCATCGTATGGTTTAAATAACGTCGACTACTTATTTTACCTAACTAATATAATTTCATTCATTGTCCATAAAAATAAGTAAGTGTTGATATTTTCGAAATCATATTTTGATTAATAATATACGGTCAAAGCATTTAATTTTAATATACAATTTAAAATCATTCAATATAAACGTTTGTCCTCGTTCAATTCTCAATATTTTTATCAGAAAATGATCTGACTATTCGAGTTCCACATAAATAATGGCTATCTCGACGTATTACGAGAACAGTAATTTTAATTATATGTTCTCTAGTTAAAAAAATAGTTACAAAACACATTATATATACATTCGACAGTGTGAACTGAAATAATCGTATTCAACATTATGTGTAGATTATTTATTCAAACCATTTTTCCTTTTTATCAAACAGCACTGATTATGATTATATTCATTATTCATATAATGTGTAGGTACATTTTTTTAATAATTTATGTCCGATTGCAGGTTAGTACAAACAATAATAAATTATATACAAATATAGGTGACCAAGAGGAGGTATGTACTTTTCAAAATGTATTATGAATAGGTATTAGGCATTTTAATAGCTGTTGTTAAATGAATTTGAATACATAATACATATTAAATACTTTTTGAAAGTATTTAAATTTAAAAATAATAATATATTTTAGTTAAATAAATTTGATATTTAAATATTTGTACGTCTGTCAAAAATAGATACTTAAACTTATTCTAAAATATTTCAATTAAATAGTCAATATTTACATACGTCAAACTTTAATAGGTTTGAGAATAATTTCAGATTCGGGGCTGACCCAGGGCTTCTTCTTAATCTGCTTAATTGATGAAATATTATCAGTTATCATATGCATTTTCCGAACCATTACAAAATATTATTTTGGATACAAAATTTAAAATAGTAAAGTACGAAAATATTATTCATTGGCATACAAAGGTAAAACGAAAAAAAAGTACATAATATTTAGTATTCCGAAACGAAAACGCCAAGAAAAAGACGTATTTGTACTCATAAACCCATAAAGTGATATTTGATTTTACCAAATTTTGAAATTATTGTAGTTACAAATTCGTACGAATTGTATAACAACTACTGGTGAAGTTTTTGAGCTAAACTTCAAGCATGCGAGTGTCAACGTCACGAGGCTCATTTGAAAAAACAAAAAAGTATTCGAATACTTGACCAGTTAACTGCAAGTCAACAAATTACTATATAGATTGTTTTTTAAAACGTTAGGTGCATTGAAAACTAACGCGTAAATACAAATTAGGTACTTGCAAACAATAGAAAAATGGTTAGGTTTTTATTCCCAAAGTGTTATTTACATACATAATACATGTAAGTACCAGCTGGTACTTAATACCTATAACTACATAATAAAATATGCTTACAGACGTAAGGGACAACATTGGTAATTCAAAACGTGGTATTTCCGGTTAATGTGCCTACTCCTCGTAGCTAACTCTTCTTATTTCGTGTAAACAATAAATTATAATATATTTTATTCCTACATGACGATATTATAATATATTTAGGTATATTCGTGAAAGATATTCATATAATTTCGTATTGTTTTTACTTTTTAAAACGCATTATAGCTACAGACTTAATAGTTTATTCAAAACCTATACATTTCCGGCGCAGCTTACACTTGCATAATATAATAATAATAATAATAATATGTAAATAATAAAAATATTATTTACATATAGGGCCTATACGGCTACCTAGGTAAAAGCTTTTAATAATACTGCTCAATTAAAACAATATTATCACTGTTAATCTGCTAAAATAAGTATTAATGGGTATATGATACCAAAATAAATCACTGCAAAACATACATATTATTATTAGTCATCTGTATCGAGTGTAAATTTAGTTATTTAAATATAACTGTTGCTCGAGTGGTTGTTTTTCACGCGTTTATTTACACGTTGACGGACAATGAGAATAGTAAAAAAAAAAACATGTCCTTAGCAAATTTGTTTAGGCCTTCGTACTATGTACAGTGTAGTATAGTGTCACTAAATTATAGTAATAACTAATAGTTTTTACTTGTTATAGGCTATACGTAGGCCTGTAGTGAAGCGAGTTACTGAGAAAATCTCGGAAGGCCACTCAAAATATGGGTCGATCATGAGTGTCTGTCTGTTATTTTAGTTTTATATATGAAAATGATAAATTAATACATAGGTACATTAGTAGAAAATAAAATTGAATCGAATTAGCCTAATATTTTAAGTCTGGTAGATATTATTGACTGTGGCTCGAATAGTTAATTTCCGCACGTTGAACTTATTTTACATAAATTAAATTTATAGATGTGTAGCGTCATATTAATGTAAAAACATTGACTTGAAACATTGATGGACAGTGAGCTAAGTTTTATTCCTAAAATGTTTTAGACAGCTTGCAACCAATTTATTTAGGTCTAGTTCCACTGTTCTATAGTGTCTCTAAATAGGTACCAATAGCTTTCACTTGTAATCAACTATACAACCAACAGCTTTAAAACATGAGAATTATATAATATTAGGTCTTCCGTACTTATCGAGAGTAAAATATGTGGTTTTAAATATTGTACTGTTCCCTATATTATAAAATGTAAGTATGGAAAAACTATTTTGTGAAGTCATAAGCAGAAAGAAAAATATAATTTTTATTTGTAACTATTTAATTAAATTTAGTGTACAGGCATTATGATTCTATCTAATATTGATATTATTGCCAAAATATTTCGTTTGGTCAAAAAAATTTACAAAATAATAGGTACCTATAAGGTCCCTGGTAGTTAATAGCATTATAAATATAATATAAAATATCCTTAACTGACAAGCCGTCTCAGCTCAGAATCGCTTTTCGTATGCATTGATATTATATCATTAAATTCAAATGTAACAGCTTCCATTACAGTGACCGGCCACTTGTAACCTGTACCTATAGCAGCACTTACCCGCTTCTTGTTTATTTATTTGTGTCTTACAAATCTGATGAAAATACCGTAAAATACCGGATTCACATTTTGTGCTGCTATCTATGTTTTCGAATTCTAATAATCGATTTGTGAAATATAGAACGTACATATATATTATGGATAATATTATTATATATATTATGTGTCGCGATTTCTTTTAATACATTTTACAGTTCCAAGTGCGGTCCCATAGGTGCATTTACATATTTCTAGGCCAATCCTCGATGCGATATAATTTTTGAAATAACTTTCGCAATACTTTTATTGAACTATTGTATACTGGACCCGTGGCTGATTTTTTTTTCTTACTGCTCGAATCATTATATTTTAAAATAATATGTCGTATACGATAAGTATAAGTACATAATACATTATAACTCAGTAGGTATGCAAAGACATAGGTACACACCTTGGCCCTTCACCATTTTGTATTTTGGCTATATAACTCTATTCTCTGCGTTCGTATGAAACAATATAATAAGATGAAGGACATTATCTCAATATTTTCATATTCATATTTCAATAAAAGAGCATTTTAACAGTTTAGCTTGGTTAGTTTAATAATTATTGTGAATATACCTATAATATTAAACTTAATGAAAAGAACATTATCTGTATTCGCATAACAGTATTTTACGATATTTCAGGTTTAAGTGAGTTATGACTGTTTTTATTCACGTGAAACTCGTTAAAAAAAATTTAACCATCGTTCAAAACATAGGTACATATTATACGAACACAGACTGTTCTAATTGAGTTTCATAATAAAAGTAAATGCGCTCTAATTTTTAAACTAACAAATATTAGAAAAAATACAAAAAATATATTTTTATGTTTTATTCACACGAATGAAGTAATTCGAGAAAAAAATATTATGAAATGTTGAATCCCTAATAATAATTATTGTCGCAAGCCACATTAACGCACGGTCCATAGGTTAGTAATAATAATATAAAAATATTATTAATATTTACCGAAGCCATTTTGACGGACTGGACGGGATCACGGGACGGTCGCAGAGATTGTGAAATACGAATTTCGTAATTGGAAACGCTATCTAACGGACGAAACCATCAACACTCAGTCGTCGACACTTACCAAATACCAAATTCACGGCGCTAAATAGGTGACCACACCGGTTGAGTCGTGTGTTTGTTACCGTCGAAACGTCGTCTAAGGCGCGTGAAAATCTTCGACGGACGATCGTAAGTACTCCAATCGCACCATAACGCATAATCGAGTTGTGCGTCAAGAAGGAGAGGGTGCAAAAGGAGCAATTTCTTCAGGTGGCAAGATTGCTAAATTATTTCTGCCGTCAATAGCCAATAAACAATAACTACAAAAACGCAATATTTCAGGAAACGATAAAACAGTTTTCAACATTAAATTTAAAAAGTAATAATTTTTAAACATTAAAAATATAGTATGTTAAGATGTTATTATAATTTGTTGTTGTACTATTGTACACAAAAAAATTTTTAAAAATTTTTATAATATCGTATGTGTATAACGTGTTTTAATGTACTTACTGCATATCTATGGCATATATAAGAATCATAAGACGAATAAGACGAAAAGCAGTACCTACGTACAGTTATATTTGGTGATATTTGATAAAAATGTCAAGTACCTAACTATATTGAATTACTACAAAATTTCAAAAATGCTTCAATATCCACGAAGAGTATACGTGTTTTATTCGAACAAAATGCAACGGAAATATAAATATTGTATACCATAATAATATTATTATTCCATCGTTTATAGTATTTCAATATATTTAGTTTTCAAAAGGTGCATTATTACTATTATTATCGTGGAATATTTAAGAATGTTTATAATACACTGCCAGAGACCAAAGTACAATCAGAGAATAAATTAAATTAAATGTATTCTATTATACTACATCATTATATAGATAAAAGGTATAAATTATAATAATATTATTGTGGTGATAATAATAGTGAATACAATCAATAATAAATAATAAATTGTAAATATATTATGCCCGTTGTATTCGTTGTACAATATTTTGTTCATCAGGAACTCAGAAGGAGACCTTTAACGCTACGCGTCTTGTAATATTTGTAACACTAACACATATAATATGATTATTATACATTATAGTGCCGCCGTAGACTGCCGTTAAAGTACCTATATATGTACCACACAGACACACAGACACACAGACACACAGACACACAGACACACAGACACACACAGACACACACAGACACACACAGACACACACAGACACACACAGACACACACAGACACACACAGACACACACACACACACACACACACACACACACACACACACACACACACACACACACACACACACACACACACACACACACACACACACACACACACACACACACACACACACACACACACACACACACACACACACACAGAAGACCTCACGTCGATAAATATTTTTTTATTATTATTATTATAATTATTATGATTATTGTGATTACAGCAGTGAAAACGAGCGCAACTCGACGGCACCGTTTTCCTTCTGAGTTCCTAATACCAAATATTACTGTTTTGAGGTTGTTTTTTCCGACCGATTTCAATCGATAGAAAGACAAAATTCTACGAACGGCTTCTACTGCGGGTGTGCGTGTCCGCATTACCTGTGGCTAACAGCGTAAAGATTAAAAGAAAATATACCTACACAACGTCACAACGTAATATTTAATATTGTGATTACCAGGTAAAAATCACTGTTGTTATTTCAACGATCAATGTTTGTTTTTTAATTATAATATTAAAATATGATAATGAATAATTATCAAACAAAAAAGGGTGTCAAGTGAATGTCGCTCCGCTGTACAGTAGTTGACAAGTAGGTCACGGTATAGTGTATAATGGATGGTATTAAATTTGAATTCAATGATATAATATCATTGTATACGAAAAACGATTCTGAGCGGAGACGGTATGTCAGTCTAGGATATTTTAAATTATATTGATATTGTTATTATACGGTAGCTGCTAAGTTGAATTAATATTATTCATATTATTTAATTATTAACCTAAAATTATCAGTGATGCTAGAAAAATATTATTATATATACTTATACTCCTTAAAATTGATTTTAATATGTAATTTCATCCAAATTTGAACTTAAAATGTCTGTAAAAAATAACTGTGTTTATACATTTTTTAGATTTTTTGATTACAGTATGTGCTATTTATTAGAATCTTTGTTTTAAATTTTCAATCCTTAGTTATAAAAACTGACCATTTTATAATTGTTTAATTACAATGATTGATAATTTTCGAGATTTTGATGAATTTTATCAAAATTCGAACATTAAATGCTTATAAAAAAAATGTGTGCCTATGTATTATTAATATTTTTCAATTGCTATTGTAACAATATATCAGGAGCCTTGTATTAAATTTTCATTATTTTTTGCATTATTTATTAATATTTATATTAAAAAAAACTAAAAAAATTGAAAATTTAAATGGTCCGTAAATATCTCAAAAACAGTCAAATTATATTTAAAATTAAATGGTATATAGAAAATGCTTATATAAACATTCAGTGAAATTTTCAAGCATCTACAGTTATTCATTTTTGAATTGCAACAAAATAAGAAAATCGCAACATGAGAAATCGAGTAAATATCTAATATTGTAAAAATTTGAACTTAAAATTATCATAAAAATTTATTTCGACTTGCTTATAAACATTTTTTTATTGATAAAATTAGGCAAACTTGTGAGGAATCTTGTATTACATTTTCAAAACTTAGATATAAATGAAAAATTTTTATGAATTTCTAACTCAAAATAAATTGCACATTTTTGTTATTTTTACGTATTTTGTCAAAATTTGAACTTTGATTACCTATAAAAAAAAATTGTGACTACAGATTTTTAATATTTTTTATCTGCCTTTGAAATTATAGTATAATATAATATAATAAGCCTATTATTAAGTTTACAAGATTTTTTACCAAACAATAAAATTTTATTGACATTTATAAAAAGAACTAAAAAAATTGGAAACTGAAAATGTCCGTTAACAGCTCAATATTAGTCAGAAGATTTTTAAAATGCTATGGTGTGTAGAAAATGCTTATATAAACATACAGTCAAAATTTCATGTAACTACGGTCATTTCCTTTAGAGTTATACCAAAAACCAAAATCGATTTTGTCGAAAATTGGTTTTCCGTAAAAATTCCCGTTTTTTCCTTAATTTTTCATTGGTTTTTCACGGCGCTTTTGAAAACTACTGAGAAATTTTAACTTTTGACTTTCGAAGTACCAACTAGATTCACTTTCCTATCAGAAAAGGTACACTTGAAGAAAATCGAAGCATTTTTACTGTCCTAAAAGATGATGACAGACACAAAAAAAATATTATAAAATTAAAAAACACACATCATTGTAAAATCAATACATTCATCGCTCCGCTCAGAGTCTATAATATATAATATATATTATATTAGCTGGTGGAATGCTTTAGCTTTTATAAAAATAATATTTAATTTCAAAATATTTCTTAATAATTTTGCATTACGCTTAAGTTAGTATAATCTAATATATTTATGTTAAGTGCTATTACTGTACTTGTAGTATTATTTTATTAATTTGTCTAAGACGTCTTTCATTCTCCTTGGAGATTTATTAATAAAAAGTGTCAATATATTATTATCTCTTTCTACATTGTCATATTTTGCAAAAATACGGCTGATAAGAGTATTCCCTTTTTTCGCGGCAAAATCGACCTACTCAGTATAATAATATTCTGTTTACATATTCCACCTCAACAAATTTCAGTTTTTAGATTTTGCAGATAACCCCTTATTATAAAAAGTAAGTGGAGTTATTAATATTTGACAATGATTCTAAGAATAACTTTGAACCTAACTAAAGTAAAATAAATAAATAAAAGCTAATCGGTTATAATTGAGTATAATTGTATATTAATTATACAAATTAAACAAATATAGAGTATTTTAGAATATTGGATCTTAACTCTTAGGTATTAGTGTATTACTTTACATAAGTTATTACAAAAACAAATAATATATATACATATTAAGTATTAAGGGTTCTGAATTTAAAATATTTTAAAATTGAAAATTTCACTCTCCTTGAAATAGTTCAATGAAATTGAGAGAAATATTTTTTTCCTCTTAAACGTATTTGGTTATAGATATTTGCTAATTAGAAATTATTATTTATATAACACAGAAAATATCGATCATGAATGACTTTACGAATTACTATATGATAATTGTAATAAATATGGATGAGAAGTTATAGGATTTGCATATTTTTTTCTGTATCTTCTATTTATAGCTAGTTGAGCTAAAAATCTGTTCTATAACCTAATTAATTGAAATTTGGTATTTAAATTTTGCATATTTTTGCATATATTGTTAGTTTTCTTAAAAGTTGCATATTCATGTTTTTTTCGTGCATAAAAATGCATATTTAGTAAAATTATGTGGATTTTAATACAATTGCCATGAAAAATGTATTGTTTTATGAAATTTTATATGTTTGTAGGTAGTCAATAATCAATAAAATAAAAATGCAGATAGCAAATTTGACAATTGTAGAATTGTAAAATTTAATAGTATATAAAAGTAAATATAGGACTAGGATCGTATCTAATCGTTTATAGCTATATCAATATAATATACGAGTGTTTGACGAATTTACAAAAATACAAAAATATTCTTTCGGATAATCGTCGGAGATTGGATGTCGAAAATATTAAAAAAAACTTTGGTGGTTCAATGCAACAAATTTACAGGTTTAAAAAAGTAATTATTAAATGTATTACAAAATTTATAAAATTGTATTTAAATTTTTTTAAATTAAATGATTAAATCACCTGACTATTAATATATAATCAATACACCTAGGTACCAATCATTTATCATCTCATATTTATACCTAGTATTAATTTTAGATTCTGAGCGGAGCGATGAATGTATTGGTTTTACAATGATGTGTGTTTTTTTTTTTATTTTTTATTTTTTTTTTTTTATTTTTTGTGTCTGTCATCACGTTTTGGGACAGTAAAAGTGCTTAGATTTTCTTCAATAGTACCTTTTCTGATAGGAAAGTGAATCTAGTTGGTACTTTGGGGGGTCAAAAGTAAACATTTTCCAGTAGTTTTCAAAAGTACCGTGAAAAACAAATGGAAAATTAAGGAAAAAACGGGAATTTTTACGCAACATTGATTTTCGATAAAATCGATTTTGGTTTTTGGTGTAAGTCTAAAAAAAATGACGGTAAATACATGAAATTTTTACTGAATGTTTATATAAGCAGTTTCTATATACCATACCGTTTTCAAAATATTTTGACTTATTTTGAGCTGTTTACAGACATTTTAAATTTCCAATCTTTTTGGTTTTTTTTTTTTTAAAAATCAATAACATTTTATTTATTCGTTAAAAATTCTTGAAAATTTAATAGAATGCTCCTAATATATTGTTTCAAAGGCACATGAAAAATATTAAAAATCTGTAGTCACAATTTTTTTTTTTAAGCATTTAAAGTTGAAATTTTGACAAATTACGTAAAAATGACGAAAATTTGCAAATTATTTGGAGTTAGAAATTCATAAAAATTTTTCTTTTTAAATCTAAGGTTTTAAATTTTAACACAAGATTTAACGTAAGTTTTTCTACTTTTATCAAAAATAAAATATCTAAAAGCAATTAAAAATAATTTTTTATGAGTGTTTTAAGTTCATAATTTTACAACATAGGATATTCACTCGATTTCTCATGTAGCGTTTTTCTTATTTGGTTGTAATTCAAAAACGAATAATTGTAGATGCATGAAAATTTCACTAAATGTTTATATTCTCATTTTCTATACACCATTCAATTTTGAAAATATTTTGATTTGTTTTGAGCTGTTTACAGACATTTTTAGTTTTCAATTTTTTTAGTTTTTTTTTTTATAATTGTCAATAAAATTTTATTTGGTGGGCCAAAAAGTCTGAAAATTTAATACAAGCTTTTTTATATATTGTTACAATATCAGTTGAAAAATTTTAAAAATACATAGGCACGATTTTTTTTTATAAGCATTTAAAGTTCGAATTTTGACAAAATTTGTCAAAATCTCGAAAATTATAAATCATTGTAATTAAAAAATTATAAAATGTTCAGTTTTTATAACTAAGTGTTGAAAATTTAAAACAAAAATTCTCATAAATAAATCATACTGTAACCAAAAAATCTAAAAATATATCAACACATTTATTTTTTACAGACATTTTAATTTCAAATTTAGACAAAATTTCATATTTAAACCAAGAATAATGATTTTAGTTATTTTGATATAATTTAAAAATATTATTTGTTGGTATATGAAACTTTTAGAATATATTGTTATATTTTATATACACGCAATGGCATTTTAAAATATAATTTTTTTGAGAAAAATGAATTTAACCAACTATAGTAAATACTAATGCCTATAATACTAAAATTAATTACTTTATTCACAATAATATCATCAAATACATTTAGACTTAGTAAGATATTATAGACTGACTGACCGTCTTCGCTCAGAATCGTTTTTCTTATTCAATGATATTATATCATTGGATTAAAATCTAACACAATCCATTACAGTGACTCACTTGTAACCTACTGTACAGTAGAGCGACATACACTTACCGCCCTTTTTTTATTTTTGTGTCTGTCATCATGTTTTAGGACAGAAAAAATGCTTCGATTTTCTTTAATAGTACCTTTTCTGATAGGAAAGTGAATGTAGTTAAAAAATCTTGAAAATTTAATAGTAGGCTTCTAATATATAGTTTCAAGGCAGATGAAAAATATTAAAAATCCGTAGTCACAATTTTTTTTTATAGGTTATCAAAGTTCAAATTTTGACAAAATACGTAAAAATGACGAAAATGTGCAATTTATTTTGAGTTAGAAATTCATAAAAATTTTTCTTTTTAAATCTAAGATTTGAAAATGTAATACAAGATTCCTCATAAGTTTCCCTAATTTTATCAATAAAAAAAAGTTTATAAGCAAGTCATAATAAATTTTTATGAGCATTTTAATTTCAAATTTGTACGAGATTCGATATTCACTCTATTTCTCACGTAGCGATTTTCTTATTTTGTTGCAATTCAAAAACAAATAACTGTAGATGCATGAAAATTTCACTGAATGTTTATATAAGCTATTTCTATACACCATCTAATTTTTAATATATTTTGACTGTTTTTCAGTATTTTACGGACGATTTCAATTTTCAAATTTTTTAGTTTTTTTTCTATTAATATCAATAAAATTTTATTTGTTGGGCCAAAAATAATGAAAATTTAATACAAGGCTCCTGATATATTGTTACAATAGCAATTGAAAAATATTAAAAATACATATGCACACATTTTTTTTATAAGCATTTTAAGTTCGAATTTTGACAAAATTCATCAAAATCTCGAAAATGATCAATCATTGTACTTAAACAATTATAAAATGGTCAGTTTTTATAACTAAGGATTGAAAATTTAAAGCAAAGATTCTAATAAATAGTACATACTGTATTCAAAAAATCTAAAAAATGTTTAAACACAGTTATTTTTTACAGACATTTTAAGTTCAAATTTGGACGAAATTACATATTAAAATCAATATTAACGATTTGGTTATTTTGTTGTAGTTTAACTTATTAAAATCTAACACAATCCATTACAGTGACTCACTTGTAACCTACTGTACAGCAGAGCGACATACACTTACCCGCCCTTTTTAAATTTATAGGTACTTAAAGATTATGATATTTTTAAATTCTTGAAATTTTTGTACTGCTTAAAGAGTATCCTGCACGGCAATACATGCAAACTTCTGTTTTCCAAAATATGAGAATTCCATCCCCGCCCCCCTCCTTTACTGTAAATTATTTAATTTCTAAGTTATTAAAATGTTATACTAAAAACTTCTATAATTATAAAGTCCTTAAAAATAGATTTAGAAAATATAAATAGTTGTAGTTTTGGATCAAATATTTATTACACTTGGACCATTTTTACAATTTATAAAATATGTTGATGGATTAATATTAGTTATTAAAATCACCGTAGCCCATATCTTCCAAATTCATTATTATGGATTTAATGTCTTTAGTACACTTAAAAACTATCTACTCGTTAGAATTTTGATTGATAGGTACGTCAATATTTTATAAAAACGATCCTTTAAATAAAATTGTATTGTAGAAAAGAATGTTCCTCATTTGAAAAACAGAAGTTTATATCTCCACATGATACTCCTTAGTCCTTTAACTAACAATCATAAAATATTAAATTAATTAAAAATATGGTCTGTAAGTATATATTTTAAAAATTAAAAAAATTAGATTTTGAATATTATTATATAATTAATTTATATAATATTTTTTTATTATTGAAGAGAAAAAGTGAGTGAGTATACTCTTTGTATGAACACTTATATATTAGTGATTACTAATTTGATTTATATTGACTGAACCAGTGGGGAAGCTAGATTTTTTATTTTGGAAGGAGGGGGCTGATAATGTGTTTACACAGATGTTGTATCAGGTTTAATATATAAAAAATATTATAACTAAAACTATTAACTAGGTTAAGTAAACAATCATAATATGTAACATAATGTATTACAATAACAATTAGTATAATTTTAAGCATAGTCAGTAAGTATAATGTAACTAGGTTAAACTTAATATCGATATCGGATATTACCGACAACGCTTCGATTGTAAAATTGATAGTTTAGGAATATGTGAAGACCGAAAGACGGTAAGTGGCTGGTGATCGTGTGACTCGATCGCCACTGGACGTCGAAGTATTAATAAAAGTGTTTATTATAATTAATTTGTTCGTTTATTTGTGTACCTACATCTATGATCGCCGATCGGCGTATACGACAAAGAGTTTGTTTAGCTATGGTCTATTGGTCTCCCATAAGTTTAGCATACTAATGTCGAGGTTTTATATTAGATTTTGGTTCCTGTACTGCTATACAAATTTGTATTATTTGCAATAACTTTTATTTTCTAAACTATTTTCTTAAAATGTTGGGAGTGTAGTGGCTCTGGATCTAGCTACACAACTTGTATTAAGTATTAACTATATAAATATTAATTAATTTCTCTCTTATTTTCATTAGTACGCATCTACCATGATGAGTTGAAACAGAACACAATGTAACCGTTCAGCCACATTTTTTTTCTGTATTTTTACATTGAAACGACCATTAGGTCTTTGTCAATGCTTATCACAAGTGGATAGTAGGGAGAACATGTAATCTATTTATCTATGTATATATCACTATATGCATGATACTACCCCCCTTCTCTAAGAGGACCTAATTGGAAGCCAGATGACGCAATCGGACGACAACACGGGGAAATGGTGATCACGTAGAATCACACAAATTTTTTGCACTTTGCTATGACTTTGTGAGTCGTAGTCAACTGCGTGACCACTGCGCCACTCCAACCCCAACGCCACATTTAAAAAATAAAAAACCTAAACATAATAAGGGATTCGGTGCGAATAGGGCGATGCATTGTGCATTTGTACATATCACACGTGAAGAACGAAAAAATGTATTTTTTTGAATTAATAAAATATGCCTAAATATTCAAAACGTAACATTTTTAAGGAGGCATATTTTTGTATAGTTATACAAGTTATCTGAATAAAATTAGGTCACAAAGTACGACGACGAACGATCGCAATGTTATTTTATTTCACTGTAAACAAATACAAAGAAAAAAGGTTTCTTTTTTACTGGTGTATAATATTCTTGTAACTTTATTTAAACCGTTACATGCGTTATTACTCATTACCTGTAATAAGTATTATGTGATTGGTAATCACCACATTATAGATTTAGAGGTTGTCAACTTGTTGACACCCCACTGATCAGGTTTTTGAATTGTTGAAATCACACCTAAATTAATTTCATTAATTTACTTACTTAGCATAGTCATACGTAAGGGTTATAACACTAATACGTAATTCCTAGTTCACTTAATACGACAGAAATTATCACAAACACAAACACCGGATATTATTGTAACTATTCAATTTTTTTTGGTAACGCGTTACCTAAGTATAAGACAGCTATCGATCGGCTATCGTGGTGAAGTAGAAAATATATTTATAATATATATATAGTATGTATTTTAAATGGGTGTAGGTGTTTATTAAGTTTTCAAAAGTTTTTATGGGGTTACAGGCTACAGCTCTGTTAACCCTCCCTTCTCTTAATCCGACTCTGTTTGTGCACTTCCCGATAGTTGTCGGTAAATGCGTGTACACCTAGCGCATAATATTTTGCATATTTTGACATATTTGGCATATTTATTTTTATTCTAAGAGCTTATTTTACGATTTTAATTGCAGTTTTTCTTTTTGGTTTTTTTAGAGATTTTTGAAACAATTACAGTATAGTAATATGGAAATATATATATATATTTTTATATTTTTTGTATAAAGTTTATTAAGGCTTTAACAACAAAGGTTTTTAGCCTACATTTGGTTAAAATATAACAGGAAAAAGAGAATTTACATACATTACGTTTGATATAATTTTACATAAATGGGTATTTACAACGGGTGGTTTGATTTTATAGTAGTGAAAAATATACTGATTACGGCTGTTTTATCTTCTTTGAAGGCTTGGTGGAGTGAAACAGGATTTTGAAGTATCTTGCGTGCTTCGGTGAATTTGGGGCGGATGATGACGATGTGTTCAATTGTTAAAGCTTCGTTGCAAGTATCGCATATTGGCGCAGGTTCTTTTTTGATTAGGTAAATAATAAATATGGGTAGGATGAGTGACCAAATATATTTTTATAGTTTTGATTAATATGGAAATAAATTAGTAGTATCACTTATAGC